>MDKH01095795.1:0-23677 GCA_005239495.1 Nicotiana undulata | reverse complement strand
TCCTTATGACCCACCCTTATGACTTCGGCCGATAGTCTTGTCCGTGTCGGTTATATATATATACATAAGCATTTTCATTGAGTTGGGATCGTACGATGGTGAGTTGAGAAACGGTACTCTGTACTAGAAAGTGAACAACTGAGATAATAAGTTAAGACAATTTCAGATAATAAGAAGGAAAACAAGTGATACATATGATCATTTTACAAAGAAAGGTTATGTTTAAGATCAGTTACATGTTTGTTGATTACATGTCCTTATACTTGATGTATTTTCTCACATGATTTATTGCTCGGCATGTACCTTATTTTATTATGTACCGGACCTTAGTGAGTATATATTCTACCTCTCGTCACTACTCTTTACGAGTTTAGACGGGATACTTACTGGGTACATATTTGTTTATATATACTCATGCTGCACTTTCTTTTCTTTTTCTGCACTTGATTGTGCAGGTTTTGAGGCTGGTCCGTCTGGTCGTCCGTCTGCTGATAGATATTGATCGCGGTGTCGCTCCATACGGTGAGCTGTCTTCTTGGCGTCATCCTGACAGCACCTCTGGAGCCTTCTAGTTTCATTTTGTTCATTCTTTTGTTCCAGACTGAGGCTTGTATATTTATTTATATATATATTTCAGTTGTTGTATCTATGTAGCCGCCTGTTGACACTGTGACACTAGTCCTGGCACACACTTGTTGTCATTTTGTTTGGTTTCGGGGTTGTACATATTTGGCCTAGCTGTGGTTCAGCTTGTATCTACGGCCTCACCTCATATCGCTGCTACATTACGCATTTTACAATTGTTATAAATTGTAAATAACTGGAATATCGAGTTCTGGGGTAGTAACCCCTGACGATTTATATGTTGGCTTGCCTAACCTCGCCGTTAGGTGCCATCACGACCTGAACCGGGTTTTGGGTCGTGACAATACACTTCTGAATGAAGCAGTTAGATAACAAATCGTACAAGTCTAGGAGATATCAGTGATTGCTAAGTATCAACGAACTAAGAGAATGTCTCCTAATACGAAAAGGTTGCAAATTGATAAGAGAAGATAGAAGTTGCTTTCAGCCAGGACAGAAATAGAGGAAGGAAGTTGAGTTACAACAAAACTCGTTTACCAAGGAAGAGTTGGATCAGAATTGAATCATGGACTCAACAAACTGACTCTATAAATAATTAGTGTATTACTGCTGAAAGTGGTGACGCACAAGTGCAAAAGTGAATCAAGTTCTGAAGCAAAAGTTCCAGAGGTTTTGCAAGCAGAATTGTTGTGCGAATACAAAGGCTACAGTTCAACTAGAAGAAACAGTTTCATCGTTTGTATATTGAGTCTAATTGATTGTAGTAGGAGTTTAAATACTGTATCTTATCAGCTTTCATAGAAGCAATTGTAATAGGTACAAACTGATCAAGTTAGAGTTAACTTGAATTCTGTAGAAATTAGCTAGAGGCTAGTTGATACAAAGAGGATTAGAGTTAGTCCTAGGATTACAAAAGAGTTTATTTTGTAAGTTCATTTTGGCTCAGAGTTTAGTGAAGAGTTTTGAGAAAATCCTACTGAGGAGTAGGTCGTGGTTTTTTCACCTTTTGAGCCAGGTGTTTTCCACGTAAAAATCTCTGTGTCTTTACTATTACTGCTTAATTATTCCGCAAATAGTAGTAAGTAGTAGACTAAGACGAACCTGGTTCTTCTTATTAGACAGCACTCAAAAATTGGGTACTGCACAATTAACTTATAATATTATGTAGTATTGAAGTATAAAACATCAATCTCTCTCCTCTCTACACTAACCCTCATTTCCATAATCCGCCGCCCCTCCACTGATGAACCCTAACTCCCCCGCCTCACTAAAATCCCCCCAAATCTCATTCCTAATGGGATTCTTTCCCTATTCCCTTCCCATTTCAGTGTTTTCCCTTATTTGGTGCTAGGTTACGGAGTAACTTAGGTACTTGCCTAAACATGTCAAGTACCCCATTTTGATTCTGTCCAAATCTATTTTTGCCTCTTGAATCTGGAAAACCCTGAGTCCAAACGCGTTATTTTCTCTCATATCTCCCTGATTTGCACTAAACCCTAAAGGTTAGGGTTTCAGATTCTCTTTGATTCAAATCTAAGATGGTTCAAAGTCTGATTTTTAGCATTTTCCCATCTATATTCACTCTCTTACTTGTGAATCTGCTTATTTTTGTCGATTCCCTTCACTTACCTAAATTAGGCTTTCAGACCCTTTCACTTGAACCAAATCTGGTTCGACTCTAGGTTTCCTTTTGAATAAACTCTTGTCTAAGATATTTTTATGTTAATGTGTGATACTTGCCTTTATTTTCTATCGATTTTGTTGTTTACCTAAAACTTAGGGGTTCAGACCCTTTTACTTGAACTAAAACTGGTTCAATCCTATGTTTCTTTTGAATAATCCCTGTCTACAATCATTTCTTATGCTAATACGTGATTCTTTGCCATTATTTTCTGCTGATTTTGGGATTTACCTACATTATGATTTCAGACCATTTTACATGAACCAAATCTGGTTCGATTTAATATTCCTTTTTAATCTATAATCTATTGTCTGTTCATTATATGCCTTATGTGATTCTTTACCTTATTCTACTGATTTTTTGTATCTTCACCTAAAATTTGGGGTTTCAATTCTACTTATTTGAGCACTTGCTTTTTAGTATTTTAATTATCTACTTTCTATGCTCTAATGTCGGCACTATTTAAACCCCTCCTCACTCCCATTTGAAAAAGGAGAGAGATTCAAAGTTCGAAAGCCTTTTCACTACTATAAAAAAAATTGTATACTCTTACTCTGTTGAGCAATTTCATTTTGTGTTTGATTCCTGGCCGGCTGGAAGACAAGGCCAGAAATCTCCAAGTGTTTATCTTCTGTTTGGTGATATTTTACTACATTGTTGGATTCTTTTCTCCCTGTTTCATCTTAACTGGTTAGTTGTTGAATCCTTTGCCATTTCATTATGATTATTTGCTCAACGTGTTACTGCAATTAGACCTTGTTGCCCTAAGTGTTGTTACTTGTAGTTGAGACATGTCTGAACCTAGTTTAAATTGATTAACGAATCCTGCCTAACTCTATGATATTGATGACAACTTTTAAAGTTAAGTTTGTTATAAACATTCTTTCATACATGTTCCTAATAATTGGTTAACCATGTATATTTGTGTGTATTAATAGATTTATAAGTTTGTTTTGTTGAACTTGTTATAATATGGCCTATTTGGTTCTGTTCTCACTAAGCTATGATAACTCTATTAAACTGTCTTAATCAGTTCCTGACCTATTGTTAATTAATGTGTTCCCTTTCTATGACTTAGACTGATCTAAAATCTATATTATCATTATGAATCTACTTACGAACTAGCCTTGCTAGCATGCGTTGTTCTTAATTCCTAAAACTTGATTAAGTATGATTAGGTTCAAATATGTTGATATTTGTTTATATGTGTTTTATGTGTGATTTTGTCTTTAAGTGTATCCCCTAATCCCATCCTACTCTATCTAATCCTCCTGAATCCTCATTCTTTGCTGGCAGAAAGCTAAAGCTATTTAGGTTCTTTCCTCTGGCCTCCCTAGTGTGATTACTGCTCAGGGTTCATGCTTGACCCTTGTGAACTCTGACACACTAAGATCTGGTCCCTAGTCTTTCTTGAAATTTTTCTGATCAATTTCTCTAGTATGACAACTCCCTGGGTTCTTGAAGCCCTTCGGAACTCTGACACACTAGATATTTGGGTTCTGTATGCTTATCCTTAAAATATGGGTGAATCATTCACTACTGGTTATTGTGTATCTATGAACATGGGCTTTTGGAGCTATTGTGAGTTGAAGTCCTGGTCTGTCCAGGTGTGTATGGGCATGATGTAGGCTCCCTATAGTGTTACTTACTTTGTAATTCATTCATTAAATTCTGGTTTGTACTAACAATTCTGGGGTATCAGTAAAATGGGAAAGGGTTCATATTTTATATTTTCTATAAAGTGGGGTAGAAATCTCGTCTATAGAGTTAATGCTATGTTTTTGAATGTTATATGTTAGAACTCATGCCTCTGGATGTCTTATCATGCTAGCAACCATGTCCATAGGCTCAATGTTTGGCTCGATTATGTTCTGTTACAGACCATGCCTATAGAAATGGTATGGTCCAATGTGTGTGTTAATTCCTGCTTGCATACTGTTTCGTTCACATTATAGAAATCATGTTTATAGGTTTTTAAATTTTTCAGATTATAGAAATCATGTCCATAGGATCTAAACTGGATCAAGTTATAGAATGCACGCCTGAATATGTTTAATTGTTATTTATGCCTGTTTGCTCTGATGTTGTCCTCACTAGAAAGCATGCCTGTAGGATAAAAACGAATAATTTTTGTCTTGTTTCTGTGACTAGTCATTGTTTACTATCGCATAAAAACACTTAAATACCATTCTGGTAGGCTTAATCGTATTATGCTAAAATCAGTAGGCAAACTTTGTAGGTTCTAATAATCGCATTAAGAAACTGTTTTTCTCACATAGATATCCTGCCTATAGGATTTTGCGATTAATAAATCCTGTTAATGCTAATCAGTTTGCGTGCATTTGCTGTTTAAATACGGAGTCCAATTTGAGCCCACACTTGCTTCTATTTGAAAGTCCTAATCATTTTCGTATATCGCCAAAATTTCTCCTTTTGATCAACCTAAGTTAAGGTCTAGAACCACCCTGAAATAGAGGTCCAAATGCTTCCTAGACCATAGGCATAGGGCCGGTAGTGCACGCATAGGGTACGACATACAATTGATTAGAGCGCTTAAGGTATATTACCTTAAGGATAGTAATTGGGTAGTAGGAGATGATAGTTTGTGCCCGCTGAATAATATGAGTAACACCCCGTCTTGAGGGAGTTAAGAAATATTATTTATGTTGCACGGGTGATCCTTTAGGCTAAAAAATCTTAGGACCCCCCATTTCTGTTAAAATAATTTTTTTCCAAACTTTTTCTTTTTCTTAGACCAATTCACATGATTTGAGTTCGATCGGGACCCACCTTTGTGGACCTCGAGGAGTTCCTAATACCTTCTCCTCGAGGTAATTTGATCCCTTACCCGATCTTTGGTGACACAAACTGGTAAACTCGAGTCATTTTCAAATAGGTGCCCTAACACACCTTAATCCGTTAAGTGGCGACTCTCTCTTTTAATAACCCTTCCTTTTAAAAGAGTTTTCAATGTCGAAACCTGATTTCGCAAAAAAAAGGAGCGCGACAGCATGTCGACTCTGCTGAGGATATCTTTAGGTTGTTATCATAATGAACTTGGTTTGGGTGAACTAGTTTCCCTCGATAAGCGCATCTTTATGTTATGTTTAAATTCATCATTTATTTGCTACATGCACGACCCCTTCCTATTTTCCCTTTTACATGAATTTTCATGCAACTCTACGTTTAATCTTTTTACAATATGTCAATCATATTTGCTTGCTTCAATCTTTATCTGTTTCCCAATCCATACCCCTTTTACCGCTTTATTATAATTTTTCTTATATGAACTAACTCCTTCCTTGTTTTTCTTTCTTTCCTGTCTTTACATTTATTAAATACCGCATTTACCGCTTTCATCATGCAAAATAGTTGACAAGGTGTTGTTTCATTTTTGCATAATTACATGCTGTGCATCATATTCCACTCGTCTGCAACTAATACCATAGCGACACTTGATGAGTGTCACGCACTTCCTATATACCCTTTTTAGATTTGGAAAGGCTTATTTGTGGTAAAAATAGTCGATCAGCGGTACAGTCGACAGTTCCGTGCCTTTCCCTCTCAAGTTGTTCGCTTGAGGGTAACAATCTAGACTTCTATAGAAAACCCTACTCAGATGTTAACTGTGCATGCATTATGTCCAAACCTAGCCTGAGTTAGAATGTTGTTAGCATAATAACTCTGTAAGGATATCCCTTCCCAAAGCCCATAGGGATTTCCATAATCCCAACGGTCACAATCATGATATGTGCATTATTTGGAGAAAACGTGCGGATATGCTAATCATTAATGTGCAAGTAGTCAAACCCGAATGGGGAAAGGGTTAACTTTATCTATTTTGCAGAAATATGGCACGAAGTCCCCAGGTTCGGCATGGTCCGAAGTATCTCACCCTTATTTCTATACTGATGGGGAAATCTCTTGCCAAGCGACAAAAACCATGTGAAAAGAGTTCTAAAAAATTTACCCTCCTTGATTGACATTCAGCATAACAACGTACTGATCGAGGCCGCAACTATGTTCTGGGATGAAAAGAGGGTTGTTTTCCGTTTCGGTAATATAGAGATGACTCCCCTTCTTGAGGAAATATGAGGTGTTGCTGGGATACCCCAGGACAACCCTCGTCTGTTGGTACCAGAAAATCATACTTCTAGCGTGTCGCGCTCTCTTTTCCTCGTGAAATCGGGTTTCGACATTTCTGAGACAACTCCCTTCCTTTTGGGATGTGGTATGGGATTTGAAGAGTCGCCACCTAAAGGATTAAGGTGCGTTAGGGAACCTAGAGTAAATAACTCATGAAACTAGTTTGCATTACGAGAGATCGGGTAAGGGCTCGAAATTACCTTGAGGGGAAGGTGTTAGGCACCCCTCGAGGTCCACAATAGTGGGTCCCGCCCGAACATAATTAAGCAAATTAGTCTTAAAGGAAAATAAAGCAATTTGGATAACTATACATTACTTTAAGCAAGATTAAAGGGGTCCTAGGTTTTTTAGCCTATAGGATCATTTCCATGCAATATTTGGTAACTTTCCCCAAGTTGGGGTGCTTCTCATATTATTAGCGCACGGGTCATCATCTCCTTTACTACCCAATTACTATCTTTCAAATATTAACTAAGTGTTCTAATAGCTTCTAACTCGTCCCTTATGCGTGCACTACCCGCCCTTTACCTATGGTCCTGAGGTATTTAAGACCTCTATTTAGGGTAGTTCTAGACTGGCGTATGTTGCTTAAAATGAGAAAATCTAGGCGACAAACAAAATTAAGATAAGACTATCATATAAGGGGCAAATAAGGGCTTATATTAACCTCCACAAGTAGACAACAAATGCTCACAATTAAATCAGACAACTTTATTGATTTACGGTCTTATAGGAAGGATATCTAGATGAGCAAAACAGAATATAAGGCAACGGTTTTAGTAAAACGAGCATTGGGACCTACTGGATTGCTTACTGATTTGATTAAGTTTTGAATCTGGGTACATTTCAGGCAGCAAGATGTCACAATTGTTAGGCCCAAAATTCTTAATAACCTTACAAGTTTGCCTAAGTGATAACTAGAGAAAAATCCTATAGGCATCACATCTACAACTGTTAATTATAGATCTATAACATGGTTTCTAAGAGAATTGCTCATAAAGACAGGTTTTATCTTTTTAAGATCTTATAGGCATGCTTTCTAATTTTGCATAATTAATTAGCTCCTATAGACATTTTTTCTAAGTGTTGACTTGATTAAACTCCTATGAACATGATCTCTAAGTTTACAAACTGATTCCCTTCTATAGGCATGATATTTATTAGTTTGAATCCTATAGACATGATTTCTAGATTTTGAAACTAATTCCTTTTATTCCTATAGACATGGTATCTAAAGTGAAGAAAACTGGTTTTTATATCTCCTATAGTCATGATATCTAAGTCGAGGATGATTCTTATTTCCTATAGGCATGAAACCTATTAATCACATGTGGGCAGAATTTTTAAACACAATGCCAGGAAAGTTTATAATGTACACAAATAAGATCCTATGTAACGACCCGACCGGTCGTTTTGAGTTCTAGCTCATCGTTCAGTAGTTTGGGGCCATGCACAACTTCATTTTTGGTATCATGACTCGTACGCGTGGTTGGAGTTGAATTTCGGGATGTTCGAAGTCAATTTGGAAAGAAAATTCTCATTTCGGGAGCCTTAAGTTTGGAGAATTGACTAAGATTGGATTTTTGAGCAAATGACCTCAGCATCAGGATTTGAAGGTTCAAGCAGGTTCGTATAATGATTTCGGACTTGGGCGTATGTTTAGATAGGACCCGAGAACGTTTCGGCGTATGTTGTGGAAGTTAGCATTTTAGAAGAAATTTCATAAGTCTGGGTTGAAGTGCATTTCTGTGATATCGATGTGCGTTTGGGATTCCGAGTCTGGGAATAGCTCCGTATGGTGATTCTGGAGTTGGGAGCGCGATCGGAAGTGAATTCAGAGGTCCGTAGGTCATTTGAAGTTATTTGGCTAATGATAAAAATTTGAAGGTTTTTGAGAAATCCTACCGGAAGTGGAAATTTTGATATCGGGGTCGGAATGCGATTATGAAAGTTGGAGCAGGTTCGTAATGTTGAATGTGACTTATGTGCAAAATATGGGGTCAATCGGACGTGATTTGATATGTTTCGACATCAAATGTTGATGTTTGGAATTTCAAAGTTCATAAAGCTTGAATTGGAGTGCGGTTCGTGGTTCTGGCATTGTTTGATGTGATTTGAGGTCCTGAGCAGGTCCGGGGGATGTTATGGTACTGAGTCGCGTGATTGGACGGGGTCCCGGGGGCCTCGGGTGTGTTTCAGATGCTCAACGAGCTAATTTTTGGACTGAGGAAGGATCAGATTTTCTGGTGTTGGTGTTCTTCTATGCGTTCGCATGAGGGGTGTCGCGAACGCATAGGCTATTCTGGGCAAGGAGGAAATTTCTCTATGCGTTCGCATGGGAATATTAGCAAACACATAGGCTTATTTTGGCCCCAGAGATTTTTGTGTGCTTCGCGTTCGCGTATTGAGGAGTGTGTTCGCGTATTGTGAGGAAGTCAAGGGTTCACGTTTGCATGGACCTAATCGCGTTCACACAGGTCAGAAATTGGGCGCGTGAAGTTTTCTCTTCGCGTTCACGAAGGTGTTGCCGCGAATGCAGTGAAGGCCGTTCTTGGGTAGTGCAGTGTTTTATAAATGGGAAATTTTTCCATTCTTCTCCCATTTTCATTTGGTGTGGACAATTTTGGAGGGCTTCAAGGGGAGAATATCATCAAGAAACTCTAGGTAAGTGGTTTCTTCCCATTTATTAGTTAAATACATGAGTATATGCGGATTTGGACATGGGAATTTGTAGAAATTATGGGATTTGGGAGTAAAACCTTGAATTTGTTTTTTTGGATTTCTTACCACGAACTTGAGAATGAAATTGAGAGTAAATCACATATTTGAGTTCGTAAAGTTATGGGTAATCTTTATCTTCGAAAAATTTAGGAATTCGGGCACGTGGGCCCTAGGGCAATTTTGTCAACTTTTCGAGCGGAGTTGGGAGTTCATATAAATTGAAATGTTACAAGTATGAGAGTATATTTTCATTGGTTTGCCCATTATTTGGTTAGTTTTGGGGCGTCGTGCATCAATTTGAGTCATCAGAAGGGCTTGGAAGCCGGTTATGAATCTTCGGAGCGAGGTAAGTCTCCTTTCTAACCTTGTGAGAGGGAGTTATCCCCCTAGGTGAAATAATTAAATATGTGCTACTATTTGTGGGGGCTACGTACGCACGAGGTGACGGGAGTTCGTGCGTAGCTACTATTATGCTTGTCCGGGTAGTCTAGGACCCAAAAATATGTTTTATTTGTGGTACTTGTAACCTTATTGACGAAATTAAAAATGATTAAATCTTATCGAATTTGATAAATAATTTCTAGAAAAGACTCAAATACTATCTTTGTGACCATTAAAAGATAACTTTGTCATTTCTCTGGTAATTGCTTTCCCGATATAGTCGGGGTGGACTGTTTGAATGTGTATGCTTATGTGCGACCGCTTCGCAATATATATTTCGCGAGCGGAGTGATTCATTTCACTACTCTCATGGGAGCGGACCGTATGCCACGGCAGGTTAATAGATGCATCTACAGTTCGCGCAATTTGACCCTTCGGAAATGCACATTTATTTATTGTTGATTCGGGTCGTTTGACCCTCGGCATTTCCTGCGCATGAAATTTGCTAAATACCATATGTGATTTGAACTGTTAAATTTCCTTAAGATGTAAATTGCTAATTGAAATGACGAAAATTGGGAATTTATGAATTTATGGAAAAAGTTGTCCTTTCCTATTGTTATTTGTTATCTGATTTTAATACCCATGTTTGACATCACACTTGATTATATTGAATTGACCTCTAAAAAGTGTCAAAGTCGACCTCTCGTCACTACCTCTTCGAGGTTAGGCAGGATACTTACTGAGTACACGTTATTTTCGTACTCATGTTGCACTTGCTGTGCATTTTTATTGCATAGGTGCCTGTATATCTAGTGGCCCTGCTTGACGTAGTGACGTGGAAGATCTGGAGACTTAGGAGAGCTATTTCTCTCGAGACGACCCGCAGCCAACAGAGTCTTCCTCGGATGTATTGTAATTTCTTTGCTGTCCCATTTGTATTCCAGACGGTTATTGTATTGTATTTTAAATTCTTTGTCTAGTTTGTACTCCGGACAAATATTGTATTACATGTATACTTCTTAGAAATTGCTCATGCACTTGTGATACCGAGTCTTGGGGGGATTTTGATATGTAATTGTTAATTGAAGTTTTAAAACCTTGTTATTTACTCAGTAAATGTTTATTGATTTTCATGTAATGAAATAAAAAGTAACGATTTCAAAAGTATTAATACAGGAATTTCAATTATCTAATGAGTGTTGGCTTGTTCGACAATAGAGTTCGGCGCCATCACGACCTTGATGATTTTGGGTCGTGACAACGTGGTATCAGAGCACTAGGTTCCCTTAGATTTCACGAGCCATGAGCAATTCTAGTAGAGTCTTGCGGATCGGTAAAGAGACGTCTATACCTATCTTCGAGAGGTTACAGGGCTGTTAGGAGTACTTTCCTTCTTGATTCCTCATCGTGCGGTTTGTTTTCTTTTATGGCTTATGCCTACGTTTCTTCCTACTCAATATTACGTGTCGCGAAGTGCTTGCTATGAATCGAGGATTTGAGGAATTGTAATGGTACTACGGATATGGTACGTGATTTTTTTATCTGCGTGGTTGGTTGGGGCTACTATTGTTGCCCTGCAGAAGGATATTATGTTGTTTCAACTCAGTAATTGTATTTCGGAGAGCATTGAGGCTATGCTCAAGTGGTTATGATGCATATGATTGGTTATCGCACGACGTTGATGTTAGGGTGGGATGCTTGACCACACGTCAGAGCAGTGAATGACTTGGAAGGATGTTTTCTCAGTGCAAGATTTAGAGATTCAGTATTTCATTTCCAATGTAGGAAAGGCAAATAGACTATAAATGTTCAGGTTTGGGTTGATAGAGTAATAAGATCAAGTGAGGTGGAATTTTCATATGTGATGTGGTAATTGTCATCCTTGATCTAATAGAATGTGTTTAGTTTACTTGTGCTATGGTTTCTTCGGTTGCAGTGGGTCAAAGTATTGTGAAGTAATATTGAAGAAGCAGTTGTCAGAGATCGTGATGTGCGGTGGTTCGGGATTGAAAAGGATTTTCTAATGCGGGCGGCTCAAGAAAGATGATCTTCAGAGGGGGTTGAAGTTGTGGTGATCTATCGGTTTAAGTGCTAAAGAAAATGATATTCGTTTGAGGCAACAACTAGGCAGCATACGAAGAAGGGAGACATGTGAGAAGTGGTAGCGTAGCGTATGAGTTCTGTGGTAAGATAGATGCATATCTTTGGGGAATGTTTTGGGATGGTTTGATAATTTTAGTGGATGGTGATTGGGTGCAGGAGCTTAATTTGAATTATTGGCTATTATACGGAGGGAGATTGGATGCAACAGAAAGAAGGGTTGTTTGACTTGAATAAGGATGCTATATAGCGGTGAATTGGAAGATGTTGTCGCACTTTTAGTCGATGTTCATGAGGAGTGAACAGACAGGTCTAGTTGGTGAATGAGAACGGGCTTAGGATGGAGTATCAAGGCCGTAGTAATTGTTCCCCGTGAAGCAACGTGGGAGGATGTCGGCATGTAATTTCCACAGGTAGATTATCTCCTGTGAGCAGGTTGGCGGTCGTTTGGTTGGCAAGTTTCTGCGAGAAATTCTAGTGGCTATTCGGTAGGAGACCGAGTATGTGAATGATGCTAGAGAATTAGAGTTTTCATGGAATGCAATGAAGAAAGAATTCCGGTGGGGTCTAGAGTGGTGCAAAGAGTAGATTCAGGATAAGTGGGAGAGTCCCACCGCCTGCGATCGGGTTGCAGGATTATCTTCTAATGGGGTTGCGGATTATCGGCGCAATGGCAAGTTATTACAGCTAAGGGGAAAGGAGTAAAGTGGTAATTGAGCATGGGATTTGATAAATGTGTGCAAAAGTTGGCCTTATTGGACCAGGGTTAGGCTTTAGAAGATTCATAATTTATACTTAATGCATAAGCGAGTTATAAGGGTAGTGACTCTTTCACGTGCTTCATTGAGAGGGTGTTCATGTGCTAGAAGAGCCTTGGAGTTGATTGTATACGGGGCCAAGTCAGAGTGGGTGACTCTCAGCAATGGTTCCAATGAATTCAAAAGGTTAATAATGCGGTGTTTGAGGGTTTCAAGCCTGCAACATGGTTAAGATGTCACGACCCAAAATCCGTAAGGTCGTGATGGCGCCGGACACCACTGTCAGGCAAGCCAATCATTAACTAATTTAAAATAAATTCATGTTTCAACATTTTCTAAATCGTTACCTTTCACTTTAATACATAATAACTAAGGGAAATCCAATTGAGTAAAAACAAAAGTCTATTTTCCACTTTAATAAAATACAACCCAAATACATCCCAGAACCCGGTGTCACAAGTAAATGAGAAATTTCTAAGACTTTTTACTAAATACTACAAAGCTTGTCCGAAATACAAGTTGGACAAGGACTTTACAATATAATAAATACAATACAAAGAGGAAGACTCTGCTGGCTGCGTATCGCCTCTGGATGATGCAACTCACCTAAGTCTCCAAACCAGCCTCATCGCTATAAAAGTACATGAGCAACAAAATGCACAGCAAGTGTAGCATGAGTACGAAATCAACGTGTACTCAGTAAGTATCCCGCCTAACCTCAGCGAGGTAGTGACGAGAGGTCGACTTGACACTCACTAGGGTCCAACAATATAATTTAACAATATATGACAGCAGCAAAAGGCATATGAGGGTAATAAAATCAGTAAACTTTAAAAGTACTTGCAATGCAATAAACACTAGAAGTAAATAAATAATATCTACTTCATTTTCCCCCAAATATCTGTCAAGTCATTATCCATGAAATCATAACAATTTACGCCCTTAAGACAATTCGAAATTCAAGTCACAAGTGGTATATCATATGTATATATTCGTGTAGGAAATGCCGAGGGTTGTTCGGCCCGAACCAACAATAAAAGTAAACTGTGCACTGCCGAGGGTCGAACGACCCGAACCATAAGTGCAACTTTGCCATAAAATAATCATATCTATGCATTGCCGAGGGTCGAACGACCCGAACCATAAGTGCATCTTTCAATCCCGCTGTGACGTACGACCCCCTCCCATGTAAGTGGGGGAAATAACACTCCGCTCGCATAATGTAAATTGCGAAGCGGTCACATGCACATACAACATTTTATTAAATTAATTTCAATGAACAGTTCCTTTAAATTACCAAATTTCTGTGATCTCAGGGAAAACCAAAAATTCATATAGCATCAATTCATAAAGCATATAATTTATTTCTAGAAAGAACGCAAGGCATGATGTGGGTCCTAGACTACCCGGACATGGCATACGAGTAGCTACGCACGGACTCCCGTCACCTCGTGCATACGTAGCCCTCGCAAACAATAGCATATATTCATTTAGTTCACCTTATGGGGACAATTCCCCCTCACAAAGTTAGAAAGGAGACTTACCTCGCTCCCAAATTCCATGACCGGCTCTTAGGCCCTTCCGACGACTTCAATGGATGCATAACGCCCCAAAACTACCAAATAACATGAAAAGCAATGAAAATTCACTCTAATACTCGTAACAAAATCAAATTATAAATTTTTCCAACTTCGTTCAATGAATTGACCAAAATGCCCTCGGGCCCACGTGCCCGGATTCTGAAATTTCTCGAAGATAAACTCTACCCATAGCTTTACTAGTTCAAATATACAATTTACTAAAATATTCATGCTCAATTCGTTGCTAAAATCCAAATTACTAAATTTCTAGGTTTTCTCTAAATTTCCCAATTTTCCCACAATTTTCATGTTCAAATCCATGAAATAACCTTGTATTTAACTTGGAAATAAGTAGAAACAACTTACCTTGTGATCCTTGACGAAAATCACCCTTTTAAATCCTCCAAAATCGCCCCAACCATGAGAAATATATGAGAGAAATGGCAAAAATCCATTTTAAATTGAACACTGCCCAGGAAAACCTTCTGTGCGATCGCACACAATTAGCCGCGATCGCACAGGCCAAGCATGCTGCCCAGATTTCTTCTTCGCGATCGCGCAAGCATGCCTGCGATCGCACATGACTTTTTCCAGCTCCCTCCAAATCCTTCTCCGCGATCGCAGCTTCAACCATGCATTCGCACAGGCCAAAACCTGTAGCCTCCTTTTCTTTTGTGTGGTTGCACTCCTCCTTGTGCGATCGCACAAGCCAAAAATGCCAGCCCTCAAATTTTTCTCTGCGATCGCACTCTTAAGGCTGCAATCGCACTAAACCTCCAAAACACCAGAAAAACAGCAGCAACCAAACACTTGGAAATAACCCGGAACCATCCCGGAACACACCCTCGGCCCTCGGGATCCTGTCCAATCACACGACTCAGTCTCAAAACCTCACACGGACTTGTTCGAGGCTTCAAATCACATCAAACAACGTCGAAATCACGAATCGCACTTAAATTCAACTTTATGAACTCGAAATTTCAAACTTCCACATATGATGCCGAAACCTATCAAATCACGCCCGATTGACCCCAAATTTTTCACACAAGTCATATTCGATAATACAGACCTGCTCAAAATTCCAATCTTAATCAATTTTTTCAACTTAAGGCTTCCGAAATGAGAATTTTCCTTCCGATTCAACTCCGAACTTCCCGAATTTCAACTCTGTCCGTACACACAAGTCAGAATACCCAAAATGAAGTTGTTCATGAATTACAACCGCTGAACAACGCGTTAGAGCTCAAATCGACCGGTTGGGTCGTTACATTCTCCCCCACTTAAACAGACGTTCGTCCTCGAACGTGCCAGGAACTTCTCTTGAGTTATCTGAAATCACCTTTTAATACCCCGTGCACCTGCTCGTGCTGCCACAACCTAGTTGAGCATATAAACTTGATCAAATCTGAAGATATCCTACTTTATCCATACAATAAGGTCCGAACTCAGTTCCACCATCGGAAATTCTCTGCCAGGCCTGTTTCTAATATATGAACATCGTATCAACTACTTCACGAGGCACCAAAACACAACTGCGTACCTTTGCTGAATCAGCGCCATACACCGCATGATCCATTATCTAACCACAATGACGCTCCCTGAACCTTAATATCCAAAATTCTATGAATATTATGCTCTCAATGCACCTTATAAGATATATACATACATCCTGCTATAATGCTGACGATACCACCACAACGGAGGAGATGGGTAGAAATTCCTAACAAACTGCAGACTTAACCCAACATTGAAATCTTTTCTCTTGACTTAGATCATCTTCTCATTACGAACCAAATACTAGCATTTGTTCTCTACTATACTTCACAAAATCCCATCGCACTGATCTCTGATCCAATATTCTCGTCTCACCCAGTATGAGCTACTCAGATAACCAATCACCCCATACATGACCAACAGTCTCACACGATGCCACAATGCGCCAATAGGCCACAATTCGAATATGATACATAAGGAAATTACTCAAGAAGGGACTACTCAACTCACGCCACAAATATGAACTTTCCTCAAAATATAGTAAGTAAAACACATGAAAAATAATTATAGGAGCCTTGCTCAACATCACACTGTTGCGGCGTGCAAACCGATCAAAATAACATACCCGTGGCGGCGTGCCACCCGATCCCATCATAAGATTTACATAAGGAAATATACACGGAGCTGAATTGCTCACTATTACAAATTACTAAATATCGGTCACAAGCACGCTAAGTGCATAATACCATTATGGGGAGACTGATAGAGCCATATGTACAAACTCTAGCACAACTAAGGTGCAATATATAAAATCTGAATCTCGAGAGCCATCCCGCTCACATAACCTCATCACTATGCAGAATATTAATACATAGGAATTACCAAGCCGCTTCACAACTCACACGACACGGTCATAATATACCTAAATTTCACGAAGACGGAACAACAACTAATATTCCAACACCCCTCCTTAAGGAGCTCTATACATAAATGAACATACCTAATTCACGTGAAGCCCACAACCACATTTAATCCATTCACAACCCTCAAGATGATCCCGCTCACACTATACTAGGATAATAGTTTCACCTTGGTCCATAATACCCCAATTCCTCTCATAATACACAAGAACAACCATTATAGCCAGGACAAACACCCCACAATCCACAATCAACTGAACCGAACGCCTTCCAGGCATAAATTCTCAATTACGCAATATTACACTTCTTTATACTTTGTCTAATTCTTCAACCAATCAGGTGACTACATGTCACACTTATACAATCTTCCCGTGGTCATGCTCCCACGGCCTTCCACACAAGGTAACAAGTATGCACATCCATACCACCGACCACCCTAAGGCTGTAAAACAATTCAAGGACCCGTAACCAGGATACAAAGCCTCTTTCACCAAACACCCAACTCAGATGACGCTGAAGACAACATCAGCTTATTCTAAACATTCACATCCCTTGTTCTTGCTCCTCCGAGCTCATGACATCCTTGTTAACACCGAACTGCAATCTGATTCTTACATCCAGCTCCACACTGACTACTGCACCCAACATACCGATATGGAGTAGCATGGGAATTCCATCATACTTCCTAAACCGCTAATAGGGGGAACACTTCATCACATAGAAACCTTTACTTACCTCAATTCATGAAAACCATAACAACACACGAGCGAATTCTCACAATCACAATACATTCAAATCCTTAAGTAGTGGTCTGAACCACCATAAACCTTCCGAGATCCGCTTATACCTGACAGGCCATAGCACTTGAAGGCTTCCAATGAAATCTATTACGACGACCGACATGCCCAACACACATCTGCACAAACAATACACATACTCAATCACACCGAAGGAACTGATCACTGTCGTACATGTGCCATTTCAACCATGGCTAACCAATATATCTTCTTTTAATCATCTTAATTGCCTCAGAGATAGTAGTAACTTCATTCAACTCATAGCAAACTCAACCCTCACTCATCCCAAGTGACCTTGATTCACGAGACCATGCTGTTTAAATCCCGCAAACCGTCTCATACCCTCCTGGTAAACTTTCTACAACCCGAAGTTTATTTCTCTCACTCCTCCAATACTATCCTACATACTGAAAATAACATAGAACACTCCGACCATTTTCCCTTTCTCAGAAATTACGCTGCAAAAGCTCGATTCTTAATCATATTGCTGCTCGAAACCATTAAATACCGCATTCTCTACCTTTCGAATTTAGTAGGACCGCTGTTGAGAGTCACCCACTCTGACTGGCCCCGAATACAATCAACTCCAAGGCTCTTCTACCTTGACACTCCAAGGTAGAGTCAACGAAGCACGTGACTGAGTCACTACCCTTACAACCTGCCTATGCCTTAAGCATGCATTCTGAATCTTTTAAAGCCTAACCCTGGTCCAACAGGGCCAACTTTTGCACACATTCATCAAATCACACATAAAATCACCATTTTACTCATTTCCCCTTAGTTGTACTAACTTGCCAATACGCCGACAATCTGAAACCCCATAAGAACACCATCCTACAACCCAACTGCAGGTTGTGGGACTCCCCCACTTAGCCCGAAGCTACTCTTGAACCACTCTAGACCCTGCTGAGATCCCTTCTCTTTTGTTGACATGACCTTGCTCAACCAATCTGTCCAATACTTCAGAATTCTCCTGTTAGCATTCCCTAAATACTCAAGTTCTCTAGCACCATTCACACATTTGGCCTCCTACCGAATAGCCACTAGGATTCCTCGCAAAACATGCCAACCGCACGACCGCTAACCTACTCACAGGAGATAACTCACTTGTGGAAATCACCAACTGACACCTTCCAACGATGCTGAAATGCACACTCTTTGCAACATGAATACCCCATCCTAAGCCTGCTCTCATTCACCAACTTTGCCCGTCCGTTCGCTCCTTATGGACATCTACTAAATGCGCTACAACATCTTCAAATTCATCGCCATATTGCATCCTTCTTTGTCTCTAACAACTCCTCTATGTTGTATCCAACCATCCGCTGAATAATCAACATTTTAGTTTAAGCTCGTGGACCTAATCCCTGTCCACTAAAATTCTCAAATCACTCCAACTCCTCCTTAAGGTAGGAAACCGTCTTACCACTGAACTCATAGGCTACACTGCCACTCTTTCACTTAGTTGAACTCATTCCTTTAAGCAACTACCCGACTTCCATCTCTGATGCCTGATAGCTACAGATTTAGCCGCTACCTGACACTTATCACATGTCTCCCTTCATCGCATGCTTCTCAATTGCAGCCTCAATTCAATATCATTCTCTGTAGCTCTTGAATCAGCATATCACCACGTCTTCAAACTCTTCGAAGATCATTTTTGTGGAGCTGACTTCATTAGAAGTAATTATTCAATTCTGAACCATTACACACCATGATCTCTAACAACCACTGCTTCACAACACTCTAACCCAATGCTAACGAAGAGCTATAACACCGGCGAACTTAACACATTCTATTCGATCAAACAACAATACCACAACATAGGTGAATACTCCACCTTGCTCGATAACACTAAGTCTTACTACATTACCAATCCGAACTGGATTGTTCATAGTCCAAATGCCTTTCCTCTGCCGGAACTAAAATACTGAAATCTCGAAATCACACTTTGAGAAGACCTCCCTCCAAGCCATTCATCACCCCCAACCTACGGGCAAGCATTCTACCATCATATCAACACCGCGCGATAACCAACTGTAAGCACATTAATAGCCTGAGCATAACCTCAAAGTCCTCAGAACCACAACTACTGGCTGAAACAACATATTACTCTTCCGTAGGGAAACGAAAATAACCTCAATCAACTTTCCTAGGAGAAACATCCCACACCACATCCAAAGTATAATATAAATTCCTCAAGTTCCTCATTAATAGCAAGCTCTTCGCGGCGAGTAAGATTGAGTAGGAAGAAACATAGGCATAAGCCTTAAGGGAAACAAATTGCACGATGAGGAATCAAGAAGGGAAGTACTCCTAACATCCCTGTAGCCTCTCAAAGATAAGTACAGACATCTCCGTACGGATCCGCAAGACTCTACTAGACTTGCTCATGACTCGTGAGACCTAAGGGAACCTAGCGCTCTGATACCATGTTGTCAAGACTCAAAATCCATAAGGTCGTGATGGCGCCGGACACCAATGTCAGGCAAGCCAATCATTAACTAATTTAAAATAAATTCCTGTTTCAACACTTTCAAAATCGTTACCTTTCACTTTAATACATAATAACTAGGGGAAATCCAATTAAGTAAAAACAACAGTCTATTTTCCACTTTAATAAAATACAACCCAA
Source organism: Nicotiana undulata (assembly GCA_005239495.1). Classification (NCBI taxonomy): domain Eukaryota; kingdom Viridiplantae; phylum Streptophyta; class Magnoliopsida; order Solanales; family Solanaceae; genus Nicotiana; species Nicotiana undulata. The sequence continues at coordinate 3,876 of MDKH01095795.1, read as the reverse complement.
ATACATCCCGGAACCCGGTGTCACAATTACATGAGCAATTTCTAAGACTTTTTACTAAATACTACAAAGCTTGTCCGAAATACAAGTTGTACAAGGACTTTTGTAACGACCCAGCCGGTCGTTTTGTGTGTTGCGACTCCGTTCCCATAAATGACTCTTTCCATAGCGGCTACTCTTGCCTTATGATTTGTGGGGGCAGGTAGTTCGAGATTCAGAAGTGATTTAGCCAGTTCAGGAACACTTGGTTCCTGAAGGCTAGCCTATTTGGCTAATTTTGGTTCCGAGCAGCATTTTGAGAAAACGACCTCGAAATCAGGTGCTGATAGCTCCAGCAGCTCCGGATGATGATTTCGTACTTGAGTGTATGTTCGTCTCGAGTTTCTAATGACCCGGGAGTATTTCGGCACCTGAATTAGAATTCAGGATTTCATAAAATTTTGAATTCAGCCTGGAATTGGACCTCATGATATCATGGTCCGAATGGAATTCCAGAACTGGCAATAGTTCCGTATAGTCATTTATGACTTGTCCGCAAAATTTGGGGTCATTCCGAGCAGTATAGACCCCTTCGGCATATTGGTGAGCCATTGAAATTTTCTTCAAACTTAAGTTTGAAACTAAGGGGTTTTGGAGAGTGATTTCTAGATTGGTTGATGTTTTGAGTGTTCTGAGAGTTCGAGCGAGTCCGTCTTATGATTTGGGACTTGTTGGTATAATTTGTCGGGGGCTCGGGTGGGCCCACGGGCCTCCCGGACCCCTATCGGGGTCAAAAACCAACAATTAATAGCTGGTGGGGGGGTGGGCTATTTCTGGTGTGACCGCCCCTACGGTCCATCATCCGCAGGCGCTAGGCTCGCACTAGCGGCCAATCCATCACAGGAGCGGCCTAGGTCGCAGGGGCGACCCTTCCTCTCGCTGGCGCAGCTCCGCAGGAGCGGACAACAGTCCACAGGAGCGACCTCCCCCAGGGCCCAGGCCAATCGCAAGCGCGACAAATTTCATGCAGGTGAGAGTCCGCACCTGCGATCCAAAGGCCGCAGGAGCGAGAACTGCTGGGCAGTTCTATAAAAGGCCCACTCCGTTAATTTTCTTCCCAAACTCGTTTTTCCTCCATTGTTAAGACCCCCAAGAGCTCCAGATCAGTGTTAGCGAGTGATTAACTCAGGTAAGTGATTCTTTGGCTTCCCGCATGTTTATAACTTCGATTCTTGAGGAATTCCACTTTCATAAATCAAGAAAATTCATAAGAGGGTTTGGGAAAAATAGAGGGTTTTTGAGAAAATTCAAAATCTGATTTTTGAGCTATTATAGGATGATTAATTGAGTTAATCTTGATCCTTAGACGAAGTGTAGCACATTTCTTCAAGAATCGTAATTTTCCGGACGTCGAGGCTCGGAGTTGAAAACACCAATTGCGAGCCATCGAGGGTAACTTGGAGGATTCGTGTGTCTTGTCGATTTGTCCATAGACCGGAGGAGTACTTTTCCATGTGAGTCTCCTTTCCAAACTTTGTAAGGGGGAAACGTCCCCTAGGCTCCTTGTTGCTAATTGTGATTGTTGAGGGGGCTGCGTACGTACCACGTGACGAGAGTCCGTACGTGGCATCTATACTGTATGTTGGGTAGCCGTAGGACCCACGAGCATGTTCTAGCTGTTTGTTTGATATTATCTGATGCCTTGTACAAGTTATTTGCCGATATATGATGAAATGGAGCTATGATAGCTTTGAGTTAAATGTACATATTATTCAGATAAGAATTATGAATTTCATCAATTGATTAATTGTGTTACTCCTGATATAATTGATAAAGAAAACGGAGTAAATGAGATAAATCTTGATCCTGAGCTGTTGAGCAAAAATGAAGGTGATTGTAAATCCTTCCTATACTTGAATTATTCCACCATGGTGATATTATGAGAAAAGAGGATAATATGATATAAAATCCTAACTTTGACTATCAAGAGAGATGCGAATATCCGATCCCGTTGAGCGTTGATGAGTCGGTACCATGGTGTCTACATATACACATATATATGCATTCATGCATTCATGGCCCCCGAGTCACAGGTATGATTCGTGATCGGGGAGAACTTATATTTTCATTACTGGCCCCTGAGTCACAGGTTTGATTCGTGATCAGGGAGGAATTACACTTATTTTCATCAGCCCCTGAGTCACAGGTTTGATTCGTGATCAGGGAGAAATCAGACTTATTTTACCAGCCCCTGAGTCACAGGTTTGATTCGTGATCAGGGAAGAATTATACTACTATTTTTATCGGCCCCCGAGTCACAGGTATGATTTTTGATCGGGGAGGGTTTTACTTTACATCATTTGCCCCCGAGTCGCAGGTATGATTCGCAAGCGGGGAGAGATATTGGCCCACGAGTCACAGGTATGATTCGCGAGCGTGGAGATTTACTTTATCGAGTCAGCGCACGATTCACAGGTATGATTCACGAGCGTGTGTAGCTTTATGACCGGGTCAGTCCTTATGACCCACCCTTATGACTTCGGCCGATAGTCTTGTCCGTGTCGGTTATATATATATATATATACATACATAAGCATTGCATTGAGTTGGGATCGTACGATGGTGAGTTGAGAAACGATACTGAGTACTGGAAAGTGAACAATTGAGATAATAAGATAAGACATTTCAGACAATGAGAAAGAAAACAAGTAATACATATGATCAGCTTACAAAGAAAGTTTATGTTGAGATTAGTTACCTGTTTGTTGATTACATGTCCATATACTTGATGTATTTTCTAACATGATTTATTGCCCGGCGTGTACCTTATTTTATTATGTACTGCACCTTAGTGGATATATATTCTACCTCTCATCACTACTCTTTACGAGTTTAGACGGGATACTCACTGGGTACATATTTGTTTATATGTACTCATCCTGCACTTTCTTTTCTTTTTCTGCACTTGATTGTGCAGGTCTTGAGGCTGGTCCGTCTGGTCGTCCGTCTGTTGATAGATACTGATCGCGGTGTCACTCCATACGGTGAGCTGTCTTCTTGGCGTCATCCTGACAACACCCCTAGAGCCTTCTAGTTTCATTTTGCTCAGTCTTTTGTCCCAGAACTGAGGCTTGTATATTTATGTATATATATTTCAGTTGTGGTATTCATGTAGCCGCCCATTGACACTATGACACTAGTCCTGGGACACACTTGTTGTAGCTATGTTGGGTTTTAGGGTTATATATATTTGTCCTAGCTGTGGTTCAGCTTATATCTACGACCTTACCTCATATCGCGGCTATATTACGCATTATATTTGTTATAAATAGTAAATACCTGGAATATCGAGTTCTGGGGTAGTAACTCCTGGGGATTTATATGTTGGCTTGCCTAACCTCGCCGTTAGGTTCCATCACGACCTGAAACAGGTTTTGGGTCGTGACAGCTTGGTATCAGAGCGCTTAGGTTCACATAGTCTCACAAGTCATGGGCAAACTCAGTAGAGTCATGCGGATCGGTACGGAGACATCTGTACTTATCTTTGGGAGGCTATAGAGTGTTAGGAAACTCCTTTTATTCAGAATCTATCGTGCAGTTGGCCTTATACTCAATTTGTCCTTCTATTCTCTCACAGTTGGTGAGAACGCGTACTTTTCATGATCCCGATTCAGGGGAGGCTGCTTCCCCTGCCGCTTGAGGATGAGGTCGAGCCACCCGGGGTAGGGCTCCTGCTGGTAGGAGGGGGCGAGGGCGTCCCAGAGCTACACCAGCTGCACCAGTGGATGACCAGTACATTGATGAGCAGGAGGAGCTGCCTCTAGTAGCACCACGTCTAGTGGACTTTATGACGGCATCAGCCTTCCAGGAGGTCATGGGCCGCATGCTGAGATTCATGGA
>ML254824.1:0-129207 GCA_005239495.1 Nicotiana undulata | reverse complement strand
TCCTTCACATTCTCATCGCATCTCTAAACCCTAGTTTCCTGGTCGTCACCGCATTGTTGATTTTTGGTTCGCATTGTTGATGTGCGACCGCAGATAGACATCGCATTCTTGAGGCAGCTTCAGGCACCAGGGATTTTGCGGTTAGTTATGCGGTCGCATAATCGACCGCATTTTAACTCTTGAAATTGGCCTATCTTTCTGTTGCGATCTGCGATCCCTGGGTGCGTTATGCGTTTCACATTTAAGTTATGCGACGCTCTCTTGTCAGATATGCGATCGCATAGTGTTGTTTCCCTCACTTTTCAGCTTCTTTGATTTCTTTTCATGGTCTTGAGTATTTACATCTCATGCACTGCAAAACGTCAAAATTCTATAAGTATAAAGGGTAAATGCTCTTGAAACAAACTAAAATATAAGCAATCTGGTATTAAATGTGCCGAAATTCTCCGGCACATCAAAGGAAATTCCAAGCACAAAGAGACACAACATAACGAGGGGAAAACAAGGCAAATATAGCAACAATTCTTAATATTCAAATTCACAACCAAAGAAACCAAATCATCCCGGCAAGGGAATCAACTATAACCAATCTCACTTAGACAATTAGCTTCACGGAATAACCTCAGCTTGAACAAATGCTCAGGAAATAGGCAACACCAAGGAAATATCATCAACATGGACAATTATCAACTAAACCTAAGTAGCACTTAAGGGAAAATCATATAAATCCCAATGTACGACTCACGGGCATGCTTCACACCAACGTATAGATATTCCAATTACTGCTAAACAATTATAGGGTGAGATTATACTAGTTTTAATCAAATAGGCAGTGTATGAAGTAAGATATAGCATAACGGTAGGAAAGGCAAAGCCTTCATTAAAGTCAATTAAGATCAAATAAGAAACAAAAGAAACACTAGGCAAGAAATTTCTAATTTGAGCAGGAAGAGATGAAACTAGCAACCAGGAACTCAGATATAACAATTACAATTCATACATGGGGAATATAAGGACCTAAAAATCCTAAAAGGGCAATCTATTTGCAAATAAGTCCGAGTATGCACTCGTCACCTCGCGTACGCGGGCTACAATCAACATAGAAGACTCAATCCTAAGGGGTAGTTCCCCCACACAAGGATAGGCAAGATACTTACCTCAAAGACGACAACCCGGTACTCTAAATTGACTTCTCGGGCGAAAAGACCTCCGGACGGCTCATAATCAACTAAAATAACTTCAAAATACACATAAAACGTATAAGGAACTATTCCAAATAATAAAATTTCAATATTTAAAAAAATTTAAAAATCGGCCCAAAAGTCAACCCCCGGGCCCGCACCTCGGAACCCGTCAAATTTTACAAAAATCCGAATACCCATTCCAATACGAGTTCAACCATACAAAATTTATCAAATTCCGATACCATTTGGTCCCTCAAATCACGAATTTTCATTTATGAAGTTTTCTTTCAAAACCCACATATTCTTCAACCCAAAACACAATTTAAATGGTAAAACAAGGATAAAATCATGGAATATATATAAATCTAGGTGAAGAACACTTACCCACTCGATTAGCTTGAAAATCACCAAACATCGCTCCCAAATCCGAAGTCCAAAACTCAAAATATGAAAAAATGGCTAACCCTCGCTTAAAAGGAATCTGCCAGGACTTTCGCACCTGCGACTAACTTAGCTGCATCTGCGCATCCGCAGGTGCGCATGGCCTATCACTTGCGCCCCTTTACGCTTCTACGCCCAAGATCCCGCTCCTGCGGCACCGCACGTGCACCCAATTATTACGCACCTGCGGAGGCTGCCCAATCCTCCTCCTTTCTCACATGCGCACCCTTTTCCGCACCTGCGAAGCTCGCACCTGCGGTTCCTTATCCGCTGGTGCGGTCGCACCAGAACAACACCAGCAGCTGCATTTCCAAACTTCAAACTTCCCGTTAACCATCCTAAACCACCCCGAGCCACTCGGGATATCAACCAATTACACCAATAGGTCATATACCAATACATGAACTTAGTCGAACCGCTGGAACACCAAAAACAACATCAAAACACCGAATAAAATCTCAGATTCAAGCCTAAGAATGTCTAAACTTCTAAAATTTTCCAATGATGCCGAGACCAATCAAACCACGTCTGAATGACTTGAAATTTTGCAGACAAGTCATAAATAACACTATGGACCTGCAGCCACTCTGGAATTCCATTTCGAGCTGATATCAAAATTTCACCTATCAGCCGAAATCGCCGAATTTATAACTTTCGCCGAATTACCTCAAATCACTCTACGGACCTCCAAAATCAATTCCGGACGCGCGCCTAATTCCAAAATCACCATACGAAGCTGTTGAAATTAACCAAAACTCATTCCAAGGCTGTTTACACAAAAGTCAAACCCCCGATCAACTTCCATCACTTAAGCTTCAAAAATTGAAAATTTTCTCCCAATTCGACTTCGAATTATACGGAAACTGTATCCAACCATGCACGCTGGTCGATACACCCAATGTGAAGCTGTTCAAGACCCTACACCACCGAACGAAGCTTAAATTATCAAAATAACCGATCGGGTCGTTATAGGTTCCTTCTACACCTTCTCTCTAAGATACAACTTTTTGGTTTATTGCCTTGTGACTAAACTCAAAATCAAGCTGTCCTCTTGGGTGTCACGCCCCCTTTTTTCCCTCTCCATTTGGATCGGTCAGGGTTTTTGACATTATTGGGACAACTCGCTTCCTTTTGGGAAATGAGTATATAAAGGAATTGAAGAGTCGTCACCTAACGAGTTAAGGTTCATTAAGGAACCTATTAAGGGTCATTACAACACTAAATAGTTAACCAGAGATTGGGTAAGGGATTGAAATTACTTCGAGGGGAAGGTGTTAGGCACCCCTAAAAGTCCACAACTGTGGTTCCCGGCCAAACAAGCTTTGTGAATTTTGAGACAAGTAACACATAAGCATTTAAACATATAGGTAGAAGAGATAAAGGGGTTTTGAAAAGGTTCACAGTCTAAGAACACATATGTGCTAAGGTTTAAATTATTTGAAGTCTAAACACATGTAGAAGATTAAACTTTTTATAGCCTATGCATATATATATATATATATAATAAGGGGGGGGGGGGTCCTAAGTTGTTTGTCCTATAGGATCACATTGGTGCAATTCCCGGTAATCACTCCTCAGAAGAGGGGATACACGTGGCATTAGCGCACCGGTCATCATATCCATATCTACCCTTTCCCACCCCTTAGCGGTTATTTAAGCGAGTTTTATTTAATGACCTCTATTGCGTGCTGTTACCCGTCCCTTCTTAATGGCCCCGGAAGAAATTTAGACCCCTACCTATGGGCATTTCTAGAAAAACCCCTAAGGTTAAAAGGAGAAAATACTAAGGCGACAGACAAGAACAAATAGGACTTTAGCAGATAAAACAGAAAAGAAGTAATTAGAGGCTTATGTTTACCTCCATAGATAGTGCACATAAACAACACGACTCAAACACAAACAAGGGCAGTATTATTAAGCAGGATCCTAAAACATGATGTCTAGGTGAGTATCATAACACAAGAGATATGCAGATTTAGTTTATAACTTCAGAAGCAGGGCCCTAATCGGTTTACCTACTGGTTTTAACCCTGTTAAGCATTAAGAAGTAAACAACAAGAGAGGTAGTTTCCAGTTTTTTTTAAAGGTTGATTACCTAAGTCTTGCCTAGGCGTAGAGGTATAGCACAATAATTGCCTGTATCATTAATTCTATTAAAAAATTGTTACACTTACAACATGCAATTCTAGGTGTTGCAGCATATACAGAGATTATGACTAATATGTTTTACTCAAACATGGTAAATCAAATGCGAGGCTGTTTTATACCCTTTTTCATGCATCACTAATTTAACTAGGTGTGACTGAACGAGTGCAAATGAGATCCTAAAACAGGGTATCTAGTATGATCTTACAAAATGCAGAATGATTTATGTGCAAAATTCCTAAAGCAGGATTTCTAAATGCACAACACGATTTCAGGATATGCAGAACTCCTAAAGCATGATTTTTTAAATGCACAGAAAGTTACAACATGGTTAGGCATGACTTTAAAAAAAATGTGCAGAAGCAACATTTTGTGTTAATGTTGTTACTTAGCCTAGAAGCAGGATTTCTAAGTGATAAATAGGGCCAAATGAGATGCTGAAGCAGTAAACCTAAACAAGATATCTAATGAATGACATGTTTTGAATGTATTGGTCCTAAACATGGATCCTAATGCGCATATAAGAAAATGTAAAGCTATGGCATGATTTCTACCCATTGATATAGATACCCCATATATCTACCCTCCCCTTTTCACTATCCATCCCCAATATTTTTTTTACAACAATTATTACAAACTAATATTGAATGAATTACATAAGTAAATAAAGAAAAATAAGAAGTTACACTATAGGGAGATTGAAAATAGGCCTAGGTTTCCAGAACTTCCAATGCCCATATGTTTCATAGCCTTTCTCATTCTGGGTGTGTCAGAGTTCCCTAAGGACCTCAAGGGATCCCGGGCAGTGCTCACACCCAGATTTCACAACCATAATAGAGTAAGTGCAGTGCCGAATAACTAGCTCTAATGCATCAGAGCTCAGAGGGATCTCATAGGGATCCCTACCCAGTCACACATTAGAGGGGCAGAACTTAAGGACCTAAGAATAGAGTGAGAGTGCTTGACATAGTTTTGAAAATGTTTTAGTGAGAAAACAATGTGAAGGGAGACTTGTTTGAAATAGCTTTGTAAAATAAGAGAGAGTTGTCTTATAAAATAGCTTTTGACAAGAGTTAGACAATTAACAATCAACAGGTCAAACATGGAACCAAACAAGTTCAGTAACACCCAAAGAACACAGAACCAAGGTAGGTTCAACAACACAAACCTTCACACATGGGTAATGGGGATTGGGGTACATAGAGCACAAAGTAGGATGAACACATAACAGGTAGAAGTCTTGTAAATGGTACAGGTAGGGAGACATACACTCAAGAATAATAATTAGACGTGGTTCCAGAATCAGAATACTTAGGGGATTCGGTAGAGTATGGTATAAACATAGTTTAAAATTAACACAGAATCATACAAGTCTAGGATACATACTGCTTTTCAAAGGAGATTCATACTAGAAAATCTGATAGAGCAAGATCACATACTATAAAAAGGGGGTAACATATTCATGCTGATCCTAAGGAAGGGGAGTATATAACATTCTAAATGAACAATAATGAAAACATATCAAGTACAAGTTTCACAGCAAAACCATAGATAGAAACATACTAGAAACAGGATGTAACGACCCGACTGGTCGTTTTGAGCTCTAGTGCATCGTTCAGCAGTTTGAGGTCATGAGCAGCTTCATTTCAAGTATGATGACTCGTACGCATGGTCGGAATTGAAATTTGGGAAGTTCGAGTGTATTTGGAAAGAGAATTCTCATCTTAGAAACCTTAAGTTGGAAGAATCGGCTAAGAGTGGAATTGGAGTAAACGACCTCGGAATCAAGATCTGAAGGTTCCAATAGGTTCGTATGATGATTTTGGACTTGGACGTATGTCCAGATCGGGTTTTGGATAACCCGAGAGCGTTTCGGCGTATATTGCGGAAGATAGCATTTTAGAAGAAATTTCGTAAGTTTGGGTTGGAAGACATTTCAGTGTTATAGATGTCCGTTTGGGATTCCGAGTCTGGGAATAGCTCCGTATGGTGATACTGGAGTTGGGAGCGCTATCGGAAGTGAATTCGGATGTCCGGAGGTCATTTTGAAGTCATTTGGCTAAAGATAGAAACTTGAAGGTTTTAAAGAATCCGACCGGAAGTGGAAATTTTGATATCGAGGTCGGAATGCGATTTCGGAAGTTTGAGTAGGTCCGTAACGTCGAATATGACTTGCTTGCAAATTTGGTGTCATTCCGAGTAGTATAGGTCGGTTCCGCGCATTGTTAACGAATTCAAGAACTTAAAGTTCTTTAATTTGATTTTAGGGGTTTTGAGGTGTGATTATGAGTTTTAGCGTTGTTTTGGGCGTTCCGAAGGCTCGAGCAAGTCCGTGGGATGATTTGGGACATGTTGGTACGTTTGGTTTGAAGTTTCGAGGGCTCGGGTGAGTTCCGGGTAGGGGCATGGGATGTCTTTAGGCTTAAAACATAACTGTTGCAGGTTAGAGAAGTCAAATCCTTCAACCCACCACTGTGGTCCGCGGTCCTTTTTGTGCTGACCGCGGTGGGGGCCTTCGCGGCCGCGGTCGTTTTTTCGTGGTCCGCGGTGGAGGAGCTGGGCCACTGGTCCGACTTCGGAGGCCTATATCTTTTGATCTACAAGGAATTTTGAGATGAGTCAAAAATAAAAGTTGTAGTCCTTCGTGTCTAGGTTCCAGAAAGGTAAAGACATTGTAATTTGGACCTCTATAGAGAATGTTATGGCGAATATACTAAAGCATGTCACTGCAGTCATCTTTTCTTGGTTTTCTTCACTTTTTCTTGGTTTTGCCACCAAGGTCCGCGGTCGGTTTTGTGCGGACCGTGGTGGGGCCTGAGAGTGGTATAAATAAGTGGGATTTTCAGTTATTTTTTATTTTTCAAAACCCAAAAATATAAGAGGCGATTTTCCAAACACTCTTTTTTTCTCCAAAACATTTGTAAATGATTTCTAACTCATTTTCTTCACTCCTTAACTTCTTTTTACAAGATTTCATTCTAGAATCTTGGGTTTTCATGGTGGAATTGGGAATTTTGGATAAAACCTAAGAATATTAAAATTTGGGTATTTAGACCGCAAATTGAGATCGGATTCCAAATCCATTTATATATCCGGGCTCGGGGGCGAAGGGGTAATCGGGTTTTGGTCTGAATTTCGGGTTTGGCCGAGCGGGCCTGGGTTCGATTTTTGACTTTTTGGGGAAAGACTTTAGAAAACTCACTTTCATGCATTAAAATTGATTCATTTAGCATTTATTGATATAATTAAGTCACTTGTGGCTAGTTTCGAGTCCTTGGGAGACGAGTTTGAAGTTTCGGGTGCCTTCTTGACCCGGAAATTAGGTTTGACACGAGGTGAGTCTCCTTTCTAACCTCATAAGAGGGAAATGTCCCCATAGGTGATTTAAATGACTATGTGCTTATGTTTGTGGGGGCTACGTACGTACAAAGTGACGAGAGTCCGTAGACGGCGGCTATTATTGTTATGTCCGGGTAGTTAGGCCCACATCATTGTAACGACCCGGTCCACCATGACGTAAAACCTGTATTTTAATTGTTGTTATCGAATTGTTATAGCTTGGTTTAACTGTATTTGATGTATTAGAGTTGATAGTCTTGAAATCGAATGGTTGTAGTGAGAATTAAGTCAATTAGCCTTTAAAAATAGCCTTAAAATGGAAAAACTCAACTAAGAGTTGACTTACTGGTAAACGACCTCGGAATGCAGATTTTATGGTTCGAATAGCTTCGTTAGGTGATTTGGGACTTAGGAGTATGTTCAGAATAATTTTGTGATGTCCGGTGTAGAATTAGGCTTGAATTGGCGAAAGTTAGTTTTTGGCGATTTTCGGTCGGCAGTGGAAAATAGTCTATCGGGGTCAGAATGGAATTCCGGAAGTTGGAACAAGTTCGTAATGTAATTTTGGACTTGTCTGCAAAATTTCAGGTCAATCGGAGTTGTTTTGAATAGTTTCGGCATCGTTGGTGGATTTTAGAAATATCAAAGTTTTTAGGCTTGAATCCGATGTAAATTTGGTGTTTTGATGTTAGTTTTGGTGTTTTGAGAGTGCAACTAAGTTTGAATGATCATATGTGAGGTGTTGGTATGTTTGGTTGAGGTCCCGAAGGGCTCGGGATTGATTTCAGATGGTTAACGGGAATTTCAGAAGTTGGAAATTTGCAGAAAACGGCTGCTGGTGTGAAATCACAGACATTTCCACACCTGCGGATGTTTGATCGCAGGTGCGGGCCCGCAGGAGTAGGCAGGGGGTCGCAGGTGCGGAAGTGAGGGTCTCAGTAGAGGATCGCAGGTGCGAGAGTAGGATCGCACCTACGAAGGAGGTGCGGAGAAAAAGGGCGCAGGTGCGAAAGCCGAGTTTTTGGGGATTCCTCGCAGGTGCGGACTCGAGACCGTAGGTGCGGGTCCGCAGGTGCACTTAAGTGGCCACAGGTGTGGAACCACTGTTCAGAAAAATATAAAATAAACCCTCCGCGACTTAAACCCCTTTTTGCATCATTGTTGTAAGGAAAAGAGCTCTTGGGGGCGATTTTGAAGAGGGAAATTCTTGTTCTTCATAGAGGTAAGTATTTTGATCATTAAAACTCGATTATGGATAATTATAGAACATAAAACCAGTGTAAATTCATGGAAAACTAGTAGAAAAATTGGGTTTAGGGCTTGAGATTATGAGACCTTTAGGGGTCGATTTGAGGGGTCAAACAAACTCCAATTTTGGTGTTCTTTATATGTACGGACTCGTGAGAGGACGAAGAACACTTTTGTGTAAAAAATATGAGTTTCGGGATGCGGGCCCAGGGGTCGGGTTTTGATCGGTTTTGGATGTTTCAGTTAAATTCAATATTTTTCAATTGGAATTCGTTCCTTAAGCATATATTGATGATAAAAATCTAAACTTGGTAGATTTGGAGCCTTCAGAGGTTGATTCGAGAGGCAAGCGCATTTCGGAATACTTTTCGGGCTAGTTTTGAGGTAAGTAATGTCTTTAAATCCTGTCCTGAGGGTATGAAACCCTAGACTATGCACCCTTTCACGGGTTTTGAAGTGAAAAGGTGGAAACTTTGGAAACATCTTTCCTATTTAGGCGACTATTGAGTTGCGAAACCGATTTCTAAGCCTATGCTTAAATTAGTATTATTTTATTATGATATGAATTGGGCTTTAAGCCATGTTTGGGGCCTAGTGCCGATCTGTTTACCCCTTGGGGGATGTTTTTACTATTTTCCTCACTGATACGTTGTGATTTTTCACTCAGTCTTTTCTGTGAAATTGTTTTGAAACTCATAGTACTTTGATACTACTTCTTGAAAATGAAACACTGTTTTTGGGTCGAGAACCCGGTATATTATGGCCTGAAGGGAAAATTGAGAGTGTCTGACTGAGGGTGATGGCCTATATTGTGAGGATGATATGATATGAGTGAGGCTGCGGGCCTATATTGTGTGTGATTTATGCCATGTTGTGGCTTATTATAGCGCTTGGGCTGTAGTTGCGTCGCCGGAGTCTGTAACACACCCCCAGTGAGCGCTGATACCGATTGAGTGATGCCCGCGGGGCTTATGATGAGTGATTGTGAGGATGCCTGATGGGCAGAGTGATTGTGAGGTTGCCTAATGGGCAGAGTGATTGCGAGGTTGCCTGATAGGAAGAGTGATTGCGAGGTTGCCTGATGGGCAAAGTGATTGTGAGGTTGCCTGATGGGCTGATACTGAAAGTTATTATTACAAGAAATGATTATGGCCCGAGGGGCAGTTTTATGAAGATTTTTACTGAGGATTTAACTGAGGTATATCGATATTTATTTGTTCTCAAAGGTTTTTTGGAAACTGATTTCGAACTTATAAAATTGCTAAATACTACTTGGGGACTTGATGTTTTACTGGTTTCTGGAATTGTGTACCTGTTCTGTGTGTTTGTATTACTCAGACTACGATTTATGTTCATTACTACTGAGTTGGCGTACTCATAAAGACTCCCTGTGCCTCTGTGCACAAATCCAGGTACTGGCTCGCAACAGTATAGCCGACGCAGGTTCGACAATAGCTCATGGGATTTCGAGGTAGCTGTCCAGCGTCCATAGCTTCTCCACTTCCCTTCCTTATTTAGTTTTAGTATTTGATTCATAGATATATATTATAGTTTTGGCAGAGTTAGATTTACTTACTCCTAGATGCTCATGACTATTGACTCTAGTTCTTTTGAGGTTGGTTAGACAATTATTGGGACGTTAATTTTAATTCCATTATTTATGCTATGGTTGCATGCTTATTATTAAATTGTGAAATTTTGTAATTGAACAAATGCGTAGTAAAGTGATGGTTGGCTAGCCTAGTTCCACGATAGGTGCCATCACATCCCGTTAGGATTTGGGGTCGTGACAATCATGCCTTGCGTTCTTTCTAGAAATGAATTATATCCTTTATGAATTTATGTTATATGAAACTTTGGTTTCCATGAGATAACAAAAATTTGTAATTTAAAGGAATTGTTCATTGAAAGTAATTTAAGAAAATGTTGTATGTGCATGTGACCGCTTCGCAATTTACATTCCACGAGCAGAGTGTTATTCTCGCCACTCTCATGGGAGCGGGCCGTACGCCACGGCGGATTGAAAGATATATTCATGGTTCGGGACGTTCGACCCTCGACAGTGCACAAATATGATTATTGAGATGGCTCAGGCTGGTTGTTCTTATCCTGTATGCGCATGCTGAATTGTTAAATGATTTCATGGATAATGACTTGACAAATATTTGGGGGAAAATGAAGTAGAAATTATTTATTTACTTCCAGTGTTTATTGAATTGCAGTTACTTTTAAAGTTTACTGTTTTTATTACCCTCGTATGCCTTTTGCTGCTGTCATATATTGTTAAATTATATTGTTGGACCCTAGTGAGTTTTAAGTCGACCTCTCATCACTACTTCTTCCAGATTAGACGGGATAATCAATGGGTACATATTTATTTATGTACTTATTCTACGCTTGCTGTGCATTTCTATTGCACATATACTTTCATAGCAATGTGGCCGGCACCGGAGACTTAGGCGAGCTGCATCATCCGGAGGCGACCTGCTGCCGACAGAGTCTCCCTCGCATTGTATTTACTTTCATTTAAGATTTCCTTGTCCACTAGTATTTCAGACAAGCTTTGTAGAAATTGTAAAATTCTTAGAAATTGCTCATGTACTTGTGACACCGGGTTCTGGGATGTATTTTTATTAAATCGGAAAAATAGACCGTTGCTTTTACTTAATGGATTATTATCTAGTTTTTATGTATTAAAGTGAAAGGTAACGATTTTGAAAATGTTAAAACATGAATATATTTCAACTAATTAATGATTGGCTTGCCTGACAGTGGAGTCCGACGCCATCACGACCTTATGGATTTTGGGTCGTGACAACATGGTATCAGAGCGCTAGGTTCCCTTAGGTCTCACGAGTCATGAGAAAGTCTAGTAGAGTGTTGCAGATCGGTATGGAGACGTCTGTACTTTTCTTCGAGAGGCTACAGGGCTGTTAGGAGTACTTCCCTTCTTGATCCCTCATCGTGCGATTTGATTCCTTTAGCTTGTGCCTATGTTTCTTCCTACTCAATCTTACGCGCCGCGAAGCGCTTGCTCTGAATTGAGGATTTGAGGAATTTTAATGATACTATAGATGTGGTGCGGGATGTTTTTCCCTGCGAAGTCGATTGGGGCTATTGTCGTGGCTCTACGGAAGAGTAATATGTTGTTTCAGCCAGTAGCAGTGATTCTGAGAACTTTGAGATTATGCTTAGGTTGTGATGATTCTTACGATTGGTTATCGTACGATGTCGATATGATGGTAGAATGCTTGCCCATATGTTGGGGTGATGAATGGTTTGAAGGGAGGTCTTCTCAGAACGTGATTTCGAGATTCCAATATTTTAGTTCCGGCGGAGGAAAGGCATTTGGACTATGAATGGTCCGGTTTGGATTGATAAAGTAGTGAGACTTGGTGTATTCAAGTGAGGTGGAATATTCATATGTGTCGTGATATCGTCGTCATTGATAGAATGGAATGTGTAAGTTCGTCGGTGCCATGGCTTCTTCGGTGGAATGGGGTCAGAGTACTGTTAATAAGCATTGAAGAAGCGGCTGTAAGAGGTCATGGTGTGCTGTGGTTCAGTATGGAATAAGCATTTCTAATGAAGGCGGCTCGAGGGAGATGATCATCAGAGAGTTTTGAAGTTGTGGGGATCTGCTGGTTTAAGCGCTACAGGGGATGATATTGAATTGAGGCAATGATTGGGCAACATACGATGAAGGAAGACATGTGAGAAAATGTCAGGCGAGGGATAAATTTCTAAAAAGGCTAGGAGTAAGGAAAGAAAATCAGGTAGTGCTTAAGGAATAAGGTTAACCAAAATGGGAGAGCGGCAGCATAGTGGTGAATTAGAAGATATGGTAGCGCATTTAGTAGATGTGTATGAGGAGCGGACGGGCTGGTAAAGTTGGTGAATGAGAACATGCTTAAGATGGGGTATTGATGTGGTAGAAAGTGTGCATTACAGCGTCGTTGGAAGGTGTCAGTTGGTGATTTCCACAAATGGGGTTATCTCCTGTGAATAGGTTAGCGGTTGTGTGGTTGGCAAGTTTCTGCGAGGGATTCTAGTGGCTGCTCGGTAGGAGGCAGAATGTGTGAATGATACTAGAGGATTGGAGTATTTAGGGAAGGCTAACGGAGGAATTCAGAAGAATTTGATGGATTGGTTGAGCAAGATTATGTTAACAAAGGAGGAGGGATTCCAACATGGGTCTAGAGTAGTGCAAGGAGTAGCTTCGGGCTAAGTGGGGGAGTCCCACACCCTACAATTAGGTTGTAAGATTATCTTCTCATGGGTTTGCGGATTGTCGGCGTATTGGAAAGTTATTATAGCTAAGGGAGAGGAGTAAAATGGTGATCATGCATGGGATTTGTTAAATGTGTGCAAAGATGGACCTATCAGATCAGAGTTAGGTTTGGGAAGATTCAAAAATTTTTCTTAAGGCATAGGCGAGTGGTAAGGGTAGCGACTCAGTCACGTACTTCGTTGAGGGGATGTTCATGTGTTGGCAAAGCCTTGGAGTTGATTGTATTCGCGTCCAGTCAGAGTGGGTGACTCTCAATAGCGGTCCTAGTGAATTCGAAGGTTGAGAATGCAGTGTTTGAGGGTTTCAGGAAGCAGTGTGGTTAAGAATCGATCTTTTGCAGTGTAATTTTCAAGGGAGGAAAATGGTTGGAATGTTCTATGTCATTTTTCAGTAAGCAGAAGAGTATTGGAGGAATGAGAGAAATAAACTTCGGGTTGTAGAATAATTATCAGAAGGGTATGAGACGGTTTGCGGGATTTAGACAACATGGTCTTGTGAGATAAGGTCACTCAAGAGGAGTGTAGATTTGGGTTCACAATGTTTTGGATGAAGCTATTGTTATCCTAATTCAAGTTAAGGATGAATAAGAAGAAGATAGATTGGTTGGCCATGATTGAAATGACACAGGTATGGCAGTGATCAGTCGCCAGGGTGATTAAATTAAGCGTGTGGTTTGTGCCGGCGTGCGCGAGGCTTGTCAGCCGTTGTAATAGATCGTAATTGGAAGCATTCAAGTAATATGGCTTGTCAAGTGTAGGAGGGTTCCCAGAAGGATTAAGGTGATATAGACCACTACTTAAGGATTTGCATGTTGGGTGATTGTGAGAATTCACTTGTGTGTTGTTATGGTTCTCTTGAATTTAGATAAGTAAATGTTCCTATGTGATGAAGCGCTCACCCTAATGATGGTTCAGGAGTTATGATGGAATTCTTGCGCTATTTCATACCGGCATGTCGGGTGCAGTAAGCAGTAGGGAACTGAGAGTAAGGATTGAGATTGCGGCTCAGTGTTAACAAGGATTTCATGAGCTCAGATGAGCGAGAAAAAGGAGTTTGAAAGTCCAGAGTAAGCTGGTGTTATCTTCAGTGTCACCTGAGATCGATGCTCGGTGTAAGAAGCTTGCACCCTGGTTATGCGTTCTTGACTTGTTTTACGACATTGATGGGGTCAGTGGTATGGATGTGCAGACTTGTTACCTTGTGTGGAAAGTCGTGGGAGCGTGACCACGAGAAGATTGTATAAGTGTGACTTGTGGCCACCTGATTGATTGAAGGTTTGGACCAAGTATAAGGAAGTGTAATGTTGCTTATTTGAAAGTGTATGCCTGGAAGGCGTTCGGTTCATTTCCATTGTGGGTTATGGTGTGTTGTCCCGGCTATGATGGTGGTTCTTGCATGTTATGTGAGGAAGTGGGTTATTATGGACCCAGGTCAAGCTATTAGCTTAGTTCAGTGTGAGCGGATTTGGCTTGAAGTGCACAAATGGATGAAACAGGGATATGGGCTTCATGTAAGTCAGATGTGTTCATTTCAGTATAGCTATCCTCAAGAAGGGGCGTTGGAATATCATATGTTGTTCTGTCTCCGTCAAATTCATGTATATTATGATTGTGCCGTATGAGTTGTGAAAAGGCTTGATAGATCCCTATGTGTTGAGTCTCCGTGTAGTGATGATGTTATGTAAGAATGAGAGCTCTTGAGATTTAGAGTATATATATATCGCACCTCAGTTGTGCTTAAATTTTGTAGCATATGACTCTATCAGTCTCCCCAGGATGGTATTATGCACCTAGCGTGCTTATGACCGATATTCAGTATTTTGCAATAGTGAGCAATTCAACTCCGTTTATATCTCCTTATGAGAATTTTATGATGGGATCGGGTGGCACGCCGCCATAGGTATGTTCTTGGGATCGGGTGGCACGCTGCCACGGGTATGTTATTTGGATCGGGTTGCACGCCGCAACAATGTGATATTGATTAAGGTCCCTATAAATAATTTTCTTGTGTTTACTTCCTATTTTCCGAGGAAAGTTCATATTCGTTGCGTGAGTTGAATAGTTCCTTCCTGAGTCATTCCCTTATGTATCATATTCGAATTGTGGCCTATTGGCGCATTGTGGCATCGTGTGAGACTGTTG
Source organism: Nicotiana undulata (assembly GCA_005239495.1). Classification (NCBI taxonomy): domain Eukaryota; kingdom Viridiplantae; phylum Streptophyta; class Magnoliopsida; order Solanales; family Solanaceae; genus Nicotiana; species Nicotiana undulata. Next base: position 114,418 of record ML254824.1, on the reverse strand, counting down.
GTTATGTTTGGGGTGATAAGTTATCTGAGCAGCTCATGCTAGGTGAGACGAGACTATTGGATCAGGGATCAGTGCGATGGGATTTTGTGAAGTATGGTAGAGAACAAATACCAGTATTTGGGTAGTAATGAGGTGATGATTTTAGTCAAAAAGGAGAGGATCCATGTTTGGTTAGCTCTGCAATTGGTTAGCAATTTCTACACATCTCCTCCGTTGTGGTGGTATCGTCGGCATTATAGCATGATGTTATGTATATCTGCAGATGCATTGGGAGCATCTGATTCGTGGAATTTTGGCTATTAAGGTTCAGGGAATGTCATTGTGGTTGGATAAGGAAATATGCGGTGTATGGTGCTAAATTCAGCAAAGGTATGCATCCATGTCTTGGTACCTCGTGTAGTAGTTGATACAATGTTTTTATATTGGAAATAGGCATCGCAAAGAAACTTCAGGTGTTGGAACTGGGTTCTGAGCTTATTATATGGATAAAACGGAATATCTTCAGATTTGATGAAGCCAATGTGCTCAACTGGGTTGTGGTGGCACGGGCAGGTGCTCGAGGTGTTAAATAGTGATTTCAGATAACCCCTGAGTAGTTCTTGGCACGTTCGAGGACGAACGTCTCTTTAAGTAGGGGAGAATGTAACGACCCGATCGGTCGTTTTGATCTCTAGCGCGTCGTTCAGCAGTTTGAGGTCATGAGCAGCTTCATTTCAGGTATTATGACTTGTACGCATGGTCGAAATTGAAATTCGGGAAGTTCGGGTGTATTTTGAAAGAGAATTCTCATCTCAGAAACCTTAAGTTGGAAGAATCGGCTAAGAGTGGAATTTGGAGTAAACGACCTCAGAATCAGGATCTGAAGGTTCCAGTAGGTTCGTATGATGATTTCTAACTTAGACATATGTCCGGATCGGGTTTTGGATAACCCGAGAGCGTTTCGACGTATATTGCGAAAGATAGCATTTAGAAGAAATTTCATAAATTTAGGTTGGAAGGCATTTCCATATTATAGATGTCCATTTGGGATTCCGAGTCTGGGAATAGCTCCGTATGGTGGTTCTGGAGTTGGGAGCGCGATCAGAAGTGAATTCGGATGTCCGGATGTCATTTTGAAGTCATTTGGCTAAAGATAGAAACTTGAAAGTTATGGCCAATTTCGGAGGCCTATATCTTTTGGCACATCTGTAGAGAAAGTTATGGCAAAAATACTAAAGCATGTCACTACAGTCATCTTTTCTTGGATTTCTTCACTTTTTCTTGATTTTGCCACCGAGGTCCGTGGTCGTTTTTGTGCGAACCGCGGCGGGGGCCTGAGACGGGTATAAATAAGTGGGATTTTCAGTTATTTTTCATTTTTCAAAACCCCAAAAACATAAGAGGCGATTTTCCAAACACTCTTTTTTCTCCAAAACATTTGTAAGTGATTTCTAACTCACTTTCTTCACTCTTTAACTTCTTTTTACAAGATTTCATCCTAGAATCTAAGGTTTTCATGGTGGAATTGGGAATTTTGGGTAAAACCTAAGAATATTGAAATTTGGGGATTTAGACCTCAAATTGAGGTCGGATTCCAAAACCATTTATATATCCGGGCTCAGGGGCGAATGGGTAATCGGGTTTTGGTCCGAATTTCGGGTTTGGAACAAGCGGGCCCGGGTTTGATTGTTGACTTTTTGGGGAAAGACATTAGAAAACTCACTTACATGCATTAGAATTGATTCATTTAGAATTTATTGATATAATTAAGTCACTTGTGGCTAGTTTCGAGTCCTTGGGAGACGAGTTTGAAGTTTCGGGCGCCTTCTTGACCCAGAAAGTAGGTTCGACACTTGGTGAGTCTCCTTTCTAACCTCGTAAGAGGGAATTGTCCCCATACGTGATTTAAATGACTATGTGCTAATGTTTGTGGGGGCTACATACGTACAAAGTGATGAGAGTCCGTATGCGGCGACTATTATTGTTATGTCCGAGTAGTTAGGCCCACATCATGCCTTGCGTTCTTTCTAGAAATGAATTATATGTTTTATGAATTTATGTTATATGAAACTTTGGTTTCCATGAGATCACAAGAATTGGTAATTTAAAGGGATTGTTCATTGAAAGTAATTTAAGAAAATGTTGTATGTGCATGTGACCGCTTCGCAATTTACATTCCGCGAGTGGAGTGTTATTTCCCCCACTCTCATGGGAGCGGCCGTACGCCACAGCGGATTGAAAGATATATTCATGGTTCGGGCCATTCGACCCTCGGCAGTGCACATATATGATTATTATGATGGCTCAGGCCCGTTGTTCTTATCCTGTATGCACATGCAAAATTGTTAAATGATTTCATGGATAATGACTTGGCAGATATTTGGGGGAAAATGAAGTAGAAATTATTTATTTACTTCCAGTATTTATTGAATTACAATTACTTTTAAGGTTTACTGTTTTTATTACCCTCGTATGCCTTTTGCTGCTGTCATATATTGTTAAATTATATTGTTGGACCCTAGTGAGTGTCAAGTCAACCTCTCATCACTACTTCTTCGAGATTAGACGGGATACTCACTGGGTATATATTTATTTATGTGCTCATGCTACGCTTGCTGTGCATTTCTATTGCACATATACTTTCATAGCAATGTGGCTGGCACCGGAGACTTAGGCGAGCTGCATCATCCGGAGGTGACCCGTAGCCGACAGAGTCTCCCTTGCATTGTATTTACTTTCATTTAAAATTTCCTTGTCCCCTGGTACTTCGGACAAGCTTTGTAGAAATTGTAAACTTCTTAGAAATTGCTCATGTACTTGTGACACCGGGTTCTGGGATGTATTTGGGTTGTATTTTTATTATATTTAAAAAATAGACTAATGCTTTTACTTAATGGATTTTTATCTAGTTATTATGTATTAAAGTGAAAGGTAATAATTTCGAAAATGTTGAAACATGAATTTATTTCAACTAACTAATGATTGGCTTGCCTGAAAGTGGTGTCCGGCGCCATCACGACCTTATGGATTTTGGGTCGTGACACAGGATAACTTGAAGTAGTAAAAGAAACATATTGTTTTTGGGACTTAGATTGAAATCAGGACATACCAGTAGAGAGACAGTAAACACAAAGTGAGAAGCAAGAGAGTATAGTAATCAGCCTTAGCTTAAAGCCGGCTAAAAATAGCAAGTGACCAGAGAAAAGAGAGCAGAAAGTTTGAGTGTGAAAGAGAGAGAGAGATTTTTGAACCAAAGTGTTCGTCTTGTTGTGTTAATGAAAGAGCAATGTATATATTGTTTGAAAACAGGTAGCAAATAAGGTAAAAATCAAAGTTATGTAGTGACTGGGGAATTAAATATCAATCAATGTAAGTAATCCCATTAATTAAAGAGTCAACTTCAAACAGTAATAGACAGGTGATAAATAAGGAAAGATGCCATATGTGACTGGAAAATAACACATAAGGAAACAATTTCAGCACATAGAAGTATAAGACATGTAATAGAGGCTAGGTTCAGAATATTCTAATTAAGGAAAGTGCCTAAGAATCAGTTTGACCGCATAATCGACCACAAAACAAGGCAAAAGAATATTTTAGAGGTTGAATTCAGTAAAGAATAGAGGATACCGATCATAGGGATTTAGGGATTCCAATAGAAGGCAATATTAACTAAAGGAAAGTACCACAAAATGAACGGAGTAAACATAATAGGCAAGGAGAGGTAAAAATCAGAACCATGATAAACACAGATAGGGTAACAATCACACAAAATCAGGGGTTCACATGGAACATAGTAAATGATTAAAGGAATTAACAAAACGATCATGATATAATCAGAAGAAACAAAGAATCAGAAACCCTAATGATCATAGTAGTAAAATATCACATAGAATCAGAGATTCAGCTAAAAGAATAGTAACAGTTAGATGGATTAACAGAACAAGCTCAATATAAGCAAAAGAAGCCAAAAATTCGGAACCCTAATGAGCAAAATAGGGTAAAATCGTAGAAAGCTCGGAACGTTCACGAGAAACAAGCATTCATACAGATTAAATGAACATATTAAAGACTGTCTCAAAATTAGGGCTTTTAACATGATAAATCAAGTAAAAAGGAAAGCATAAGTATCATCAAAACATAGTAGAAATCGTGAACAACACTTAAAATCAGAAGAAGAACCGTTTTTGAAAGGGGTTAAGAAACCTTGTTTGAAGATAAAGAGGCGTTTTAGAACAAATCGGAGAAATCTTTAAGGAAAACAACAAAATAACTCAGGATATACTCAGATTTGTTACAGATCTGAGAAATCAAGAGATGAGTCAGGGTTTCAGAGAGAGATAACCAAAGATGAGAGAATCGGCTTAGAAACTATAGGTTTTAGCCGGAGATGTAAGGATCTTACTCGGACAGGCCAAAGGTGGCCTGAGAACAGTTATGAAAAGGCCATGGGGTGAGTTGAACCGCCTCTGGTTCCTTTGAGGACCTTAAGGTAGAAGTAATCCGGCGTGTGAGGGAGCCGTGGAAGCTAGAGGTGGTGGTGAACCACCATAGTTACCGGCGAGTCGACGGCCGGTGAGTGTGAGCTTAGGCTTAGCAGAGAGCTTGAGAGATGAGAAGAGAGGGATGTAACTGCAGAGTGAAATGAGAGGGAAGGGGTGGGGGGGGGGGGAGTCGTTTAGGGTTAATCAAGGTAAGGACCAATCTGGTCCGTTGATTAAAATTAATCAACGGTCCAGATTATATGGAGATTGGGTCGGGTAGGATAGTGTATTGGGCCTGGGGTATTTGGGCCACTTTAATTGGGGTTGGGGTCAGGTTTATATAGGCTATAATTTAAATAAAGTAGGCCATTTTTTAAATACCCAATTAAATTAATAAAAAATAATTTATAAAACAACTAATAATTGTAAAAAATGAATTTCATGCATAGATAATAGTTCAAAAATGCTTATTTAGTATTTAAAAATACAAATGATTAATTTCTGGTAAAAATAGTATAAAATCATATGATTGGGCTATAATTGCAAAGTTATTGCAATTATAGCCAAAAGTTGCCAATTTGGCTAATTATGAAACAATTTGGTCTTAATAAGACCAAAAATAATAAATTAAATCAAGAAAATGTTTTGAAACCATTTGTGATGCAATTTTGTGATCATTTATTGGAAATAAAATGCTGGATAAATTAATAAATATATAGGAAAATTGTGAAAAACTACCAATTGCTATTAATGCATGATTTTGAAGATATATATGCAATTAAAAATATTTTTTAGAAAAAATTGGGTATCAACAACTGCCCCTCTTTACCCGAAAAGGATGAAAGAGTTGTCGGGTAAAGATGATGGCCAATTTTGATCGAGCAAAACGGTTTGAGAAATTTAGGCCGCACCCTGGCTTTTGAGCCGCCTACATATCCCTGGTTTTACAAGAATCAGGCCGTATGTAGCTCCGGATCCATTGGCGAAGTATACCGGTGAAATCATTGTAAGGATGGATGCAACATCTAGGGCTGGATGGGTGAATGGTTTTAGGGAATGGTTAGGTTTGATATGGCTGGGAGAACTGCAGCGGGATCGCTCCTGCTGGGATAGCCGTTGCTCGCCGGGTCACCTGCAAATAAAAGCAATACAAACGTGTACTATGCATGATGCAAGTTCCCGTTGGACTATGAATGTTGTCTTCGGACGGTTAGGATGACGTCCTCGGACCATGATGTCCCGGGCCATGAATTGTTTGATGAGAGATTCGCAGGCCATGAAATGATGTTCTCGGGCCATAAAGATGGTGCCTCCGAACTATGACGCCTTTGAATAATGATATGAAAAATTGAGAGATCCTCAGGCCATGACATGGTGTCTTCCGACTATGAGGATGATGTCGTTAGACTATGACGCCTTTGGACAGGTTGGTGATATTTCAGCCCATGAAATGCAATAATATGCTGCTGACAAGATAGAGCTTAGTCTTGCGAGTTGAAGGGCAAAGCTTAGCCCGATAGAGAAGCAGAGTAAATAATGTTGGAGAGACAACGCTTAGTCTCGATGAAAAGTAAATTGGAGGCAGATCTTAACCTCATGCAAGTATGGAGACAGATCTTAGTCTCATGCAGATAGGAAGGCAGCTGTTAGCCTTATGCAAAGTGGAGGTAGAGCTTAACCTCATGCAGATGGAGATAGAGCTTAGCCTCATGCAGGGGAAGGCAGAGATTAGCCTTATGCAATGGAAGGAAGAGATTATCCTTATGCAGAATGGAGGTAGGCAGAGATTAGCCTTATGCAAATGGAGGCAGATCTTAGCCTCGCACAAATGGGGGTAGAACGTAACCTCATGCAAAGGAAGAAAGAAGATTAGCCTTATGCAAATGGAAGGCGGAGATTAGCCTTATGCGAATGGAGGAAGGTAGAGATTAGCCTTATGCAAATGGAGGCAGAGCTTAGCCTCGTGCAAATGGAGGTAGAGCTTAACCACATGCAAAGGAAGGAAAAAGATTAGCCTTATGCAAACGGAAGGCAAAGATTAGCCTTATGCAAATGGAGGAAGGAAGAGATTAGCCTTATGCAAAAGAATAAATAGCAGATGATAGTAGGATCTCTTAGCTGGTAGATGATTGCAATATTGCGATTGCTGCGAGAATTATGACTGCGGAGCATGTTATCCTTTGTGCTGATGGAAAATTTTGGCATTTTAAGACTGTGTTTAGATTTGTGACCCCGAAGCATGTTTGTTTCTTTGTTCCTGCATCCAAAGAAAAATCATGGGTTCTGTAGATGGGGAGGTTGGTTTATATCCCCGCTGGCTTTGCCTACCTTGTTCTACTTGGTCTGATGATACTGTTTATATCATCGGGGTAGCGTTTGCTGAACAGAGCTATTTTATGAAAGAAAGCATGCACACTTTCAAAAGACATAGTATAAAATATATATTTTAAAAACTTTAGATGAACCGTCGACCGTGACACGGTTCAAGACATTGTAACCTCTCATGCTACGGAATTTTTAGGGTCCTCCTCAAAATTCTTCCCTAGTTAAATGGGTTGACGACTTTGACTATTGCGTATGCTGCGATCGGCTGAACTCGCTTCAGAATTTTGAGGGTCCTCCTCAAAATTCTGCCCCAGTTTCCAAGTGCGGGGGAAATGAGATTTTTATTGAATTGTGACTGAACCCATAGGGATGCTTACGTATCTCCTCTTAAATGGGAATCAGTTCAGGCGTAGTTCAACTAACATCATTTGAGGAATAGCATAAAGAATTACACATAGTAGCGTGTGACTGCATCTGAATTGATTGGCTTTGGCCAGACTTCTCCGTCCATTTCTGCGAGTATAAGAGCTCCTCCTGTGAATACTCAGTGAACCATATACGGACCTTGCCAGTTGGGAGAGAATTTCCCTTTTGCTTCATCTTGATGTGGAAAGATCTTCTTTAACACCAGCTGCCCCGGCGTGAATTGTCTTGGCTTAACTCTTTTATTGAAGGCTCTAGTCATTCTATTCTGATAAAGTTGACCATGACATATTGAATTCATCCTTATACTGTCAACGAGGGCCAGTTGCTCATAGCGGCTCTTTACCCACTCTACATCGCTAAGCTCAGCTTCTTGTATGATTTTTAGGGAAGGAATCTCCACTTCGGCAGGAATAACAGCTTTCGTGCCATAAACCAACAGGTAAGGAGTTTCCCCAATTTACGTACGGACCATGGTGCGGTAACCCAGCATAGCAAATGATAACTTTTCGTCCCATTATTTTTGCTTCTCTATCATCGTTCTCAATATCTTCTTGATGTTTTTATTGGCGGGTTCTACCGCTCCATTCATCCGAGGTCTGTAGGCTGTGGACTTCTTGTGCTTGATTTTGAAAGTTTCGCACATGCCTTTCATGAGGTCACTGTTGAGAATGGAGCCGTTGTCGGTGATGATTGACTCTGGGACTCCGAATCGACAAACAATACGGTCGCGGACAAAGTCAACCACGACTTTCTTAGTCACTGCATTGTAAGATGCTGCTTTGACCCATTTGGTGAAATAATCAATTGCTACCATGATGAACCTGTGTCTATTTGATGCTGTAGGCTCGATTGGTTCAATGACGTCCATTCCCCAGATGGCGAACGACCAAGGTGAGCTTGTTGCATTAAGCTTGTTCGGGGGTACCTTTATCATATCTGCATGTACCTGACATCAGTAGCATTTTCGGACATACTGGATGCAGTCCATTTCCATGGTCATCAAGAAGTAACCGGCTATGAGTATTTTCTTGGCCAAGACGAAACCATTCATATGCGAGCCACAGGTCCCAACGTGTATTTCTTCAAGTAGTTTGGAGGCTTCCTTCGCATCGACACATCTTAATAATCCCAAATCGGGAGTTCTCCTATACATGATTCCTCCACTGTGAAAGAAACTATTGTACAATCTCCGAAGCGTGCATTTCTGAGTATGATTTTCAAGCTCTAGGTACTCTCCCTTTGACAAATACTCCTTGATATCATGGAACCATGGTTTTCCATGTGCCTCTTCTTCAACATGGGCGCAGTATGCCGACTGTCTATGGATCTTTGCCGGAATAGGGTCGATGAAATTCTTATCTTGATGTTGTATCATGGATGATTGAGTGGCCAGTGCATCGGCGAACTTGTTTTGAATTCTGGGAACGTGCCGAAGTTCTATCTTTGTGAACCTCTTTCTCAATTCCTGCACATGGTGCAGATACGGCAGTATCTTGGAATTCTTGGTAGCCCATTCTCCTTGCACTTGGTGTATTAGCAGGTCCGAGTCACCAATTACCAGCAACTCCTGAATGTTCATATCAATGGCCATGTTGAGCCCCAAGATTCAGGCTTCATACTCTGCCATATTGTTGGTGCAGGAGAATCTGAGTTTAGCAGATACTGGGTAATGTTGACCAGTTTTCAATACCACGACAACTCCAATGCCGATTCCTTTGAAATTTGCCACTCCGTCAAAGAACATCCTCCAGCCATCATAGGATTCAACAATGTCTTCTCCTATGAACAATAATTCTTCATCAGGAAAATACATTTTCAAGGGTTCGTATTCTCCATCCACAGGGTTCTCAGCAAGATGATCTGCCAATGCTTGTGCCTTGACTGCTTTCTGAGTCACATAGACAATGTCGAACTCACTCAACAGGATTTGCCACTTGGCCAGCTTGCTAGTGGGCATGGGTTTCTTAAAGATATATTTCAAGGGATCCATCCTTGATATGAGATATGTTGTGTAGGCACAGAAGTAATGCCTCATCTTTTGTGCTACCCATGTTAGAGAGCAACAGGTACGTTCCAACAGAGAATACCGTGCCTCGTATGGAGTGAACTTCTTACTTAAATAATATATAGCTTGCCCCTTCCTTCCTTTCTCGTCGTGCTACCCTAGAACGCAGCCGAAAGCTTCATCTAATACTACGAGGTAGAGTAGAAAGGGTCTACCTGGGTCTGGCGGTACTAAGACTGGCGGTGTGGACAAGTACTCCTTGATTCTGTCGAAGGTATTTTGAAAATCCTGGGTCCATTTGGTTGCAGCATCTTTCTTCAACATTTTGAAGATTGGTTCACATATACCGTGGACTGGGCTATGAACTGACTGATGTAGTTAAGGCATCCTAGGAAACTCATCACATCTTTCTTGTTCTTTGGTGGTGGTAACTCTTGGATGTCTTTGACCATCGACGGATCCAATGCTATCCCTCGGCGGCTGACAATGAACCCAAGCAATTTTCCAGCAGGAACCCCGAATGCACATTTGACGGGGTTTAATTTTAGGTTGTATTTCTGCAACTATTGAAGAACTTCCTCAGATCTACTATGTGGTCGATGGCTTTCTTGGACTTGATAATGACGTCATCCACATACACCTCGATCTCTTTGTGTATCACGTCATGAAATATAGTGGTCATAACTCTCATATAGGTGGCCCCAACATTCTTTAGGCTAAATGGCATCATCTTATAACATTAGACGCCCCACGACGTAATGAAAGCCGTTTTCTTGGCGTCTTTCTCGTCCATCAAAATATGGTGGTAACCAGCAAAGCAATCCACGAATGACTGAAGTTCATGCTTGACACAATTGTCGATCAGAATGTGTATGTTTGGAAGAGGGAAATCATCCTTCGGACTGGCCCGGTTGAGATCCCGGTAGTCGACTCAACCTGACCTTTCTATCTTTCTTAGGCACTGACACGATGTTGGCTAACCATGTCGGATATTCAACCACTCTGAGAACCTTGGCGTTGCTTTTCTTGGTAACTTCCTCTTTGAATTTCAAACTCATGTCAGGCTTGAATTATCTGAGCTTCTATTTTACTGGCGGGCACATTGGATTGGTTGGCAGTTTGTGGGCCACAATGGATGTACTTAGACCAGTCATGTCATTGTACGACCATGCAAATATGTCTTCATATTCTTTCAAGATTTGTGTGTATTCCTTCTTCTCTGATGGCGATAAGTGAATGCTAATGCGAGTTTCTTTGACAATTTCCGAATCTCCCAGGTTGACAATCTTAGTCTCATCCGGGTTGGACTTTGGTCTGTTTTCGAAATCCTCAACTTCTCTGACAATTTCATCAGGTATGATATCATCCTCTTCTTTTGAATCACTGTCCGTTTGTTGCGTTGTCTCGTTGCATGTCACAGTCATTGGTTCACCAAGATAGGAAATAATAATGCTGTATTGAAAGAATTGATGAGAGAAAAACGATAGTATTAAATATTGATTCATTAATACAAAAAAACGTCTTGATAATTTAAGCAAATGTATTGAATATCTTATTGCAAAACCTGGAAATGCGAAAAGGAAATCATTTAGCGAAAAATAAAAATAGACAATGCTTATTCAGCCTTGCTACCCCGAGTCTCATCAGGCCATGGATGTTCTGACAGTTCAGTTCTTAAGGAATGATCCTTTGCTCACGGCTTGGATGTAAGGGCCTTCCTGCTCCCCTCCTCAACAATAACGCAACAGTCCATATCATCATCTTCCAAGAATAGATTCTTGAAGGCTGACATTGCTTCTTCTTCTTCTGACCCCCATATGATATTGGCCTGCTGAAAGGTCTGCTCCAGATGCGGTATCGGCTGTTCCAATGGATAATAAGGACCGGGCCATGGTGGCGACCAATTCTTGTATTCTTGCCAAGTGTATTTGTATCCCAGGCCAAAAGTGGTGCCATGGCATTTGAGCTGTATTGGCTTAGAGATCCCTTGAAGATTCTTGCTGAGTCCTCTGCCAGGCGTATACCCATTCCAGTTCAGTATGCTTTCAATCTTACTGTCCCACCACTTGTCTTTGTCTATTGCGTTGACTCGCTCGATGTGGTGGTAGGTTTCTCCACCCAGCTTTCTTCTACCTTCAACCACTGGGATGGTCTGGCGACTATAGATGGGGTTGCTTCCATCTCCATGGATGATTACTTCCTGGTGGTTCCATCAAAACTTCACTACCTGATGTAATGTTAACGGCACATCCCCAGCGGCATGTATCCATGGCCGTCCCAATAACAGGTTGTAGGACGCCGATATGTCTATCACCTGAAAATCAACCTCGAACCATGTAGGTCCCATTTGCAAACAAAGACTGATATCACCAATGGTAGACCTCTAAGAACCATCGAAAGCTTTTACATTCATATACCCTTCTCTGATCTCGTACAACCCCTTGCCCAATTTCTTGAGAGTTGTCAATGGACAGATGTTAAGGCTGGATCCCTCGTCAATCAGGATCCTGGTGATGAAGTAGTCCTCACATTGCACAGTAATGTGCCGTGCTTTGTTGTGACTTAACCCTTCAGGTGGCAGTTCGTCCTCGTGGAAAGTGATGTTGTGACTTTCCATCACTTGCCCTACCATGTTGGCCATTTCCCCACAGGTGATGTTATTTGGCACATATGCTTCGTTCAACACTTTCATCAGAGCATTCCTGTGTGTTTCTGAGTTCTGCAGCAATGATATGATGGATATCTAGGCTGGAGTTTTGTTTAGCTGATCGATGACTGAGTATTCTATAGCCTGCACCTTCCTCCAAAGATCATCTGGGCCTGTCTCAATGATGGGAGGCCTTCTGGAAGCCTGCTTGCTAGATTCTGCCATATGTTCAAGTGTATAGACCCTGCCGGTCCTTGTCATCCCCTGTGCACCAACAATTTTCTCTATCTTGACTTTACCTTTCCTTCTTGCCTCAGCCACATAATCCGATGGTACAACGTTGGTGTAAAAGGGTGGCGTGGTTGACACAGCCACTGTGATTGGTGCAACTACTTTCACTTCAAATGTAGCAGGTGTCTCAGTAGGTGGCATTACTTTGACCTCAAACGGCACAGGTGCATCTGCGGGTGGTGCCGCTTCAAACTTGAATGGGACTGATGTAGCTACCTCAACATCTCTGGATGGCTGGATATGGACTATGATAAGATTAAGAGTGACTGCTGGCTTCTTTGGATCATCACCTTCTATGATCAACTCGATCGACCTCTCTAGGTCCCAATTTTCTTCTATTTCGAACATGTTGATGCCTCCACCCTTATGGTCTGGAAGCGGATTGTTGCGTACATTGGGAGTATCTTCCTTTGCTTGAATGATCTTGTTATCAATCAAAGACTGAATCTATCTTTCAGTGAGCGGCATTCGTCAATTGTATGTCCCTTTATGCTAGAATGGTATGCACATGTTTTATTTGGATTAACCCATTGAGAGGGATTCTCAGGGTTTACAGTAGGGATATGAGTGATGTGACCAGCAACTTTCAGTCTGTCATATAGCTGGTCGATAGGTTCAGCAATGGAAGTGTATTGTTTGGGCGGCCCGCGATCAAAATTGGGTTGAGGTATTGGAAAATTTTGGCGAGAAGGGGGTGGCTGAAAGTGAGATGGTTGAGAGTTGTAGGTATGGTAAACATGAGCTGGTTGGGAATATCTGGGAGAAGTAGGCTGATATGTAGGTGGTGGAGGTGATTGATATATTGGTGGAGGTGCTGACTGATAGGTGGGTGGGGGTGCTTGGTATGTGAGTGGAGAAGTTCAGTATACCAACGGGGATTCGGGTCCCTGTGCAACCATTACCGTTCCTGCATCTTTCTTCTTGGATATGCCACCAGACTTCAAGGCATTGTTCGTGGCCTATAGTGCTTCAAAATTGGTGACCATTCCGCTTTTAATCCCTTCTTCAATTCTCTCACCTAGCTTGATGATGTCAGAGAATTTGTGATTTTCAATCACTATCAGCCGCTCATAATACTGTGGATCTTGTGCCCGGACAAAGAATTTGTTCATTTGTTCTTCATCTAGGGAAGGCCTGACCTTAGCTGTTTCATATCTCCAACGAGTAGCATATTCGTGGAAAGTTTCTGTAGGCTTCTTCTTAAGATTCTGAATATAAAATACGTCTGGATCATTCTCTGTATTGAACCTGAATGGGTCCATGAAGTCTGATGCCATGTTCACCCAGTTTGGCCACTTTTTAGGGTCTTGGCTGATGTACCAAGACAGAGCATCCCCTGTTAGGCTCCTCATAAACAACTTCATGCGAATTTTATCATCTCTTCCCACTCCAACCAATTTATCACAATAGGTGCTCAGATGGACCCTAGGATCACCTGTACCGTCGAACATCTCAAACTTAGGAGGTTTGTAACCCTCGGGTAGTTCAACATCGGGTTGTGTGCAGAGATCTTCATAGTTCAGCCCTTCAACCCACTTGCTTCCTTCAACACCTTGAACTCGGCTTGTCAGTTTCTTAAGTTCTTCAGCCGAATTCTTGATAAGAATATCCTTCTCACTAGATTCGGGTGTGTAAGAAACAAGTTGGGTGGAGTGAGGTAGAGTCTCCACGTAGATGGGGTTGTTATGATGATCCGGCGCTTGGTATAGAGGTGGTCATTTGTGGAGTTTTGTGGTTCAACGACGATCAACGGGGTGTTTCTCTGTAATGACCCGATTGGTCGTTTTGCGTATTAGGACCCCCTTTCCCTAAATAAGACTTCCCATAGCGGCTCCTTGTGATTTATGACTTGCGGGGATGGGTGGTTCAGGATTTGGAAGAATTTAGAGTGCCATAGGAACACTTGGTTCCTTAAGATTGCCCTTTTTGGTCAAGTTTGACTTCGGTCAACATTTTGAACAACCGACCTCGGAATTGAGTTCCGACAGTTCCAGTAGCTTCGTATGATGATTTTGGACTTGGGCGTATGTTCGGGACGGTTGTCGATGACCCCGGAGCATTTCGGCGCCCAATATAGAAATAAGAATTTCCTTAAGTTTGAAATTTGGTTTGGAACGTGATTTTATGTTATTGAGGTCCGAACGGAATTTCGAGACTGGGAATAGTTTTGTTATGTCATATATGACTTTCCTGCAAAGTTTCATGTGATTCCGAATGGTATAGGTCGGTTTGGCGCATTGAAAGCGAATTCTAGAACTTTAAGTTCAAAGTTTGATTCAATTTGGTTTTGGGGTTGAATTCTTAGTTTTGTTGTTGTTTTTCACGTTCCGGAAATTTGAGCGAGTCTTTATCATTAATATAGACTTGTAGTGCCATTTGACGGGGTTCCGAGGGGCTCGGGTGAGTTTCGGACCCCTCAGACCTAATTCCAAAACACCAAAAATATCTCCAGGTCTGGTTTCCTTCTCCGCGTTCGCGGAGGGGTGACCGCATTCGCGAAGAAGGAATTGGGCAGGGGTGGTGAATGCCCTGTGCGTTCGCACTAAGTGCCCCGCATTCACGGAGGGTTGGGCTTCTGACCCAGTGCGTTCGCACCCCCAATCGCGTTCGCATATTGTCCGGCCACTTGGGCCAGCCCAACTCCCCTTACCCCTGTGCGTCCACAGCCCACACGCCGCGTTCGCGAAGGTCTAGCCCAGCTAGCCTCCGTGTTCGCGGGCACCACTTTCGCGTTCGCATAGAAGGCCCAGGTGGGCCTGGTCACTTAAGGCATCGCGAACCCACTGCCCAGGGTGCGTTCACATAGAGTAAACCACTGGGCAGTGTATTTTTATAACGGGATTTAATTCATTTTCCCCCTCTTGTTCTTCTTCCTTGGGGTGATTCTTAGCATCCAAGAGGGGTAAACGACTTGGTTATTTGAGGTAAGTAAATTTATACCATAATCTTAGTTTAATACTTAGATTCTTAGGTAAATTAACTACTAAATTTGTGAAATTAAGAATTTGGGGTAGTAACTTAAAACCTTCGGAAATTTAGGGAATTATCGGTGAATTGGCCATGAAATCAAGTAAAAATCATATATTAACGATCCTTAGCATATGGGTGAGTGTTTCCTTCGAGAATTTTTGGAATCCGAGCGTGCGGGCTCGGGGGCGGCTTTTAGGATTTTTTCAAGAACAGTGAATTGGCTAAATTCATAAAAGAATTTCATGTTTTGAATATAATTTGATATATTTACATATCAATTAGTTAGTTTTGAGTCCTCGAGAGGCAGGTTTGGAGTTTCGGGCGCGTTCTTGGTCCGAGGAGTAGATTCGACACGAGGTGAGTCTCCTTTCTAACCTCGTAAGAGGGAATTGTCCCCATAGGTGATTTGTATGCTATGTGTAATTGTTTTTGAGGCTATGTACGCACAAAGTGACGAGAGTCCGTACGTAGTGGCTATTATTGTTACGTCCGGGTAGTTAGGCCCAGAATATGCTTTGTATTTTTCCTTGTAATGAATTATATGTTATGTATTCCTGATGTATAGAGTATGACTCTTTGAGATTTATGAAATTTGATAAATTGGAAGAAATGATTATGGAAAGGAAATGTTAGTATTATTGTGTGTGCATGTGACCGCTTCGCAATATACATTCCGCGAGCGAAGTGTGATTTCCTCCACTCTCATGAGAGCGGGCCGTACGCTATAGCGGATTGAAAGGTGCACTTGTGGTTCGGGCCGATAGACCCTCGGCAGTGCACATATGAGATTATACTATGGTAAGAATGCACTTATGGGAGGGCCGTTCGATCCTCGGCAGTGCATAGATATTATCCTTATGACTCCGGCCGGTTGTCTTATTCCTGTGTGCGCATGACTATTTGGTACTGTTTCGTGGATATTGACTTGACATATATTTGGGGGAAAAGAAAGCGGAAACTGTTATTTACTTTCAGTATTTATTTGGATTCCTATGCTTTATACATATTTGCTATTCACTGCCTTACATGCCTATCGTTTTCATTATACCCTGTTATATTATACTGTTGGACCTTAGTAAGTGTCAAGTCGACCTCTCGTCACTAGTTCTTCGAGATTAGACGGGATACTCACTGGGTACATATTTATTTATGTAGTCATGCTACGCTTCTGTACTTAATTGTACAGGTTCTAAGGCTGGTGCATCTGGTTATCATACCGGAGATAGATTATGATATAGTGGATCTGACTTCACGGTGAGCTGCTTCTCCTAACGATCCTGAGCAGCACCGTGGAGTTTATTTTGCTTATTTTTTCGTCTATTTATTTCAGACAGTGGGAATTGTATATTTTTATCTTTTGTATATCCAGTTAGTATGCCCGTGGTACTCGTGACACTAGTTCATGGCATACACGTAGTAGTTACTGTGGATTACGGTCAGTGCATATATGATTATTTTGGACTCACGCCTCACCATGACTGCTTTTGTTTAAAATTGGTTAATTACCCTAATCGGCTAATTTTATTTTAAGCTTTATGGCTTAGTATATATTTATATTGATATGTTTGAATCTACTTGAAGGAATTGTAGTAATTCGAGTAATGGCTTGCCTGACCTCGCTGTTGGGCGCCATCACGACCGGAGTTAGGATTTTGGGTCATGCCATCATGGTATCAGAGCTATAGGTTCACGTAAGTCTCACGAGTCACGGGCTAACCCAGTAGAGTCTTGTGGATCGGTACAGAGATGTCTGTACTTATCTTAAGGAGTCTATAAGGTGTTAGGAAACCTCTCTTTATTCATATTCTATCGTGCCATCGATGATGTACTAAAAACTCATTCTTCTATTCTCTCACAGATGGTGAGGACGCGTACTTCCGATGTTCCTGACCCAGGAGATGCCGCTACCCCCACCGCCAGAGGCCGTGGCAGAGGTTGGGGGAGGGCACCGGCCCGAGGGAGGGGACGAGGGCGTCACAGAGTTATTCCAGTTGCACCACCAGGGGATCCTATCATTGAGGAGCAGGATAAGGTGCCTCACGCAGATCCTGCTCTAGTGGACTTCATGACGGCTCCCAACTTCTAGGATATCATGGGCCGTATGATGAGGTTTTACAGACACCATGTCCTAGGCTGGTTTATTTCCAGCAGACCCTGCCACTTTTCAGGCAGGAGGGGGAGCCCAGACCTCTACCGCCCAGGCCGGAGGACATGCAGCAGCAGTTCATCATACCCCGGGTACACTGCCCGTGGGTGGTATCTAGCCTGTAGTAGCAACACAGGAGCCCAGACCAGCTGCGAATGATGATCCGCAAAAGTTATCGGACAGATGGACTTGATTTCTCCCTCCAGTCTTCGGGGGAGAGCGAGGCGAGGATGCCCAGGACTTCATTAACAGGTGTAGGGACAAACTGCACGACATGAGGATCCTAGCGTCCCATGGAGTGGATTTCACCACATTTCATTTGGAGGGTAGAGCTCGCAGGTGGTGGCAGTCCTATATTCTCAGCAGGCCAGAAGATTCTCCTCCTGTCACTTGGGAGCAGTTCACGCAGATGTTTCTGGATAGATATATCCCACCCACTGAGAGGGAAGCTCTGCAGCGTCAGTTGGAGAAGCTAGAGCAGGGGCAGATGTCAGTGACAAATTGTGAGGCCAGATTTTCAGAGTTGTCACGCCATGTACTTATGATACTAACTACTGATGTTGAGAGAGTACGGAGATTCGTGGATGAGTTGCAACAAGGTATTAGAGCCACCATGGCCCAAGAGGTGGAGATGGGTACTTCTTACCAGCTCGTGGTAGAGATTGCTCGCATGATCGAGGAGCAGGGAGGAGGGTCAGCATGACAAGAGGGCTAGGTTCTCTGGAGATTTCAGGGGTGCCCCAGTTAGGAGCAGAGGTCAGTTTGGGGATGGTCAGCTCAGCATGCCTTCATATTCAGCACCTCCACTACCTTCCCGAGGTGTTCCAACGAGGGCTCATTTCAGCGTTATGTCAAAGCGTTCCTACCGTCCTCCAGCCATTCACAGTTAACCCAGTGGTTATTCCAGTTAGCAGAGATCCTCTAACTTCTACTTCAGTGCTATGCCAAAGGGTGCACATCGCTCTCCGGCCATTCAGGGTAATTCTTCGGGGCAACAGGCTATGGTACCTAGAGGTTGCTATGAGTGTGGGGATCTAGGTCATATGTAGAGACATTGTCCCAGGCTTCATGGCAAGGCAGTGCAGCAGGGTTATCAACCTATGGGTCTAGCACCACTAGTCCGGCCACCTAGAGGTGGAGGACAGGTCGGCAGGGGTCGTCCTAGAGGTGGATGCCAGTCAGGGGGAGATCAGTCAGCTCCTGTACGCTCCGGTGGGGCTCAGTCTTCCGGTGCTCCACCCAGATTTTATGCTATACCGGCCAGATCAGATGTAGTGGCCTTAGACGCCGTGATCACAAGTATTATCTCAATATGTGGTATATAGGATTCAGTAATATTTGATCCATGATCCACCTATTCCTATGTTTCAACATTATTTTCTCACTTTCTGGATGTTCCTAGTGAATCCTTGGGTACTCCTATATATGTGTCCACTCCTGTGGGCGATTCTGTGGTGGTAGACCGGGTCTACCGGTCTTGTGTGGTTACATTCTATGGGTTCGAGACCAGAGCGGACCTTCTATTGCTCGACATGGTTGATTTTGAGGTTATTCTGGGCATAGATTGGCTATCTCTTTATCATGCCGTGCTAGATTGCCATGCCAAGACAGTTACTTTAGCCATGCCTGAGTCGCCTAGGCTGTAGTGGAGAGGTTCCTCAGTTAGTGTAGCCAGCCGGGTTATTTCATTCCTGAAGGCTCGGCATATGGTCGAGAAGGGTTATCTGGCCTATCTTGCTTATGTGTGGGACACCATCGCCGAGTCCCGATGATTGATTCAGTGCCAGTTTTTTGAGAGTTTGCCGATGTTTTTCCTTCAGATTTTCCGGGCATGCCTCAGGATTGTGATATTGACTTCTATATTGATGTAGCTCCAGACACTCATCCTATTTCCATTCCCCCGTACTGATTGGCTCCGAAGGAGTTGAAAGAGTTGAAGTAGTAGCTTGAGGAGTTGTTGTCTAAGGGGTTTATCAGACTGAGTGTATCGCCGTGGGGTGCTCCAGTCTTGTTTCTGCAAAAGAAGGATGGGTCTATGCGGATGTGTATTGATACCGCCAGTTGAACAAGGTCACCATTAAGAACAAGTATCCTCTGCCACGCATTGATGATTTGTTTGACCAGTTACAGGGTGCTAAGGTGTTTTCTAAGATCAATTTGAGATCAGGATATCATCAGTTGAAGATTCGGACTTCAGATGTTCCGAAGACTGCTTTCCGTACGAGATATGGTCACTATGAGTTTCTGGTGATGTCTTTTGGCTTGACTAATGCCCCGACAACATCCATGGACTTGATGAATAGGGTGTTCATGCCGTATATTGATTCGTTTGTCATTTTATTCATTGATGACATCTTGATTTACTCACGTAGCCTGGGTGAGCATGAGCAGCATTTGAGAGTTGTGCTCCAGACCTTGCAGGGACAGAAACTGTATGCTAAGTTCTCCAAGTGTGAATTCTGGTTGGATTCCGTAGCATTTTTAGGGCATGTTGTATCCGGAAAGGGCATCAAAGTTGATCCTCAGAAGATTGAGGTAGTTTAGAGTTGGCCGCGTCCTACTTCAGCTACAGAGATCAGGAGCTTTTTGGGCCTAGCAGGCTATTATCGCCGATTTGTGGAGGGGTTTTCTTCAATCGCAGCTTCATTGACTAGGTTGACTCAGAAGAATGCCCCGTTTTGATGGTCCGACGAGTGTGAGACGAGCTTTCAGAAGCTGAAGTCAGAATTGACCTCAGCACCAGTTCTGACATTGCTTTCCAGTTCTGGGATGTATATTTTGTATTGCGACGCTTCACGCATTGGGTTGGGATGTGTGTTGATGCAGGACGAGAGAGTTATTTCTTATGCTTCTTGCCAGCTAAAGGTTCATGATAAGAATTACCCTGTGCATGACTTAGAGCTGGCGGCAATTGTTCATGCTCTGAAGATTTAGAGGCACTACTTGTATAGAGTATCCTATGAGGTTTATACAGACCACCGCAATTTGCAACACTAATTCAAGCAGAGAGATCTTAATTTGATGCAGCGCAGATAGCTTGAGTTGTTAAAAGATTATGATATCACCATTCTTTATCGTACGGGCAAGGCAAATATGGTAGCAGATGCCTTGAGTAGGAAGGCAAAAAGTATGGGTAGCTTGGCTTACATTGCAGCAGGGGAGAGACCTCTAGCCTTGGACATTCAGTCCTTGGCTAATCGCCAAGTGAGGTTAGACCTTTCAGACCCTCGTCAAGTTCTTGCACATGTGGTTTTATCAGTCTTCGTTATTGGGAGAGATTAAGTCTCGGCAGTTTGATGATCCGTGCTTAGAAGAGCTTCGGGAGACAGTGATTCAGGGCAGGTCCAAGGAGGTTGCCATTGGCGAGGATGGTGTTTAGAGACTTCAGGGCCGCTGATGTGTTCCTAATGTTGATGGCCTAGGGGAGAGGATTCTAGAGGAGGCACACAATTCTTGGTATTCTGTTCATCCCGGTGCTACGAAAATGTATCGTGATTTGAGGCAGCATTTCTGGTGGAGGCGAATGAAGAGGGACATTATGGAGTATGTGACTAGGTGTCTTAGTTGCCAACAGGTGAAGTATGAGCACCAAAAGCCTACCTCAGCAAATGCCCATTCCTGAGTGAAAGTGGGAGCGCATCACTATGGACTTTGTAGTTGGGTTGCCTCGGACTTTGGAGAAGGTTGATGCGGTTTGGGTCATTGTGGACAGATTGACCAAATTGGCGCATTTCATTCCAGTGGCTACTACATATACTCCTGAGAGGCTAGCCCAGATCTACATTCGGGAGATAGTTCGGTTGCACAGTGTGCTGGTGTCCATTATATCAGATCGAGGTCCTCAGTTCACCTCGCACTTCTGGAGAGCATTGCATAGTGGTTTAGGCACCCAGATAGATCTCATCACAGCATTTCACCCTCAGACCGATGGTCAGTCGGAACGTGCAATTTAGATATTGGAGGACATGCTTAGGGCATGTGTGATTGACTTCGGAGGTCAGTGGGACCAGTTCTTTCCTTTGGCTGAGTTTGCGTACAATAATAGTTATCAGTCCAGCATCGAGATGGCTCCATTTGAGGCTTTGTATGGTCGGGCGGTGTCGTTCTCCTATCGGGTGGTTTGAGGCTGGCGAGGCTAAGTTATATGGCACGGATCTGGTGAGAGATGATTTGGAGAGAGTGAAGTTAATTCAGGAGAGGCTCCATAGAGCACATTCCATACAGAAGAGTTACGTAGATCAGAGGGCGCGTGAGGTAGCATTTATGGAGGGAGAAAAGGTTCTGCTGAAGGTTTCACCAATGAAGGGCATTATGAGATTCGGGAAGAAGGGAAAGCTGAGCCCAAGGTTTATAGGTCCTTTTGAGGTATTGAGGCGAGTCGGAGACGTTGCTTATGATCTTGCTTTACCTCCCAGCTTATCAGGAGTTCATCCGGTCTTTCATGTATCGATGCTCCGGAGATATCACCCCGACTTCTCTCACATGGTTGATTTCAACACTATTCAGTTGGATGAGAAGTTGGGCTACGAGGAGGAGCCGGTTGCTATTATTGATAGACAGGACCCCCAGTTGAGATCCAACAGAGTTTCGGCCGTGAAGGTCCATAAGAGGGGCCAACCAATTGAGGAGGCGACTTGGGAGTCCGAGGAGGACATGCAAATCAGATATCCACATCTATTCAGCACTTCAGGTACGATTCTCGACCCGTTCGAGGACGAACGTTTGTTTAAGAGGGGGAGAGTGTAACGACCCAACCGTTCGTTTTGCGTATTAGGACCCCGTTTCCCTAAATGAGACTTCCCATAGCGGCTCCTTGTGATTTATGACTTGCGGTGACGGGTGGTTCAGGATTTGGAAGTGTTTAGAGTGCCATAGGAACACTTGGTTCCTTAAGATTGACCTTTTTGGAAAAGTTTGACTCCGGTGAACATTTTAAGCAAACGACCTCAGAATTGATTTCCGACAGTTCCAGTAGCTTCGTATGATGATTTCGGACTTGGGCGTATGTTCGGGATGAGTTTTCGATGACCCGGGAGCATTTTGGCGCCCAATATAGAAATAACAATTTCCTTAAGTTTGAAATTTGGTTTGGAATGTGATTTTATTTTATCGAGGTTCGAATGGAATTCCGAGATCGGGAATAGTTCCGTTATGTCATCTATGACTTGCCTGCAAAATTTGGTGTCATTCCGAGTGGTATAGGTCGGTTCGGCGCATTGAAAAAGAATTCTAGAACTTTAAGTTCAAAGTTTGATTCAATTTGGTTTTGGGGTCAAATTCTTAGTTTCGTTGTTGTTTTTCACGTTACGGAAATTCGAGCGAGTCCATATCATAAATACAGACTTGCCAGTGCGTTTGGACAGGGTCCCGAGGGGCTCGGGTGAGTTTCGGACCCCTCAGACCTAATTCCAAAACACCAAAAATATTTCCAGTTCTGGTTTCCTTCTCCGCGTTCGCGGAGGGGTGACCGCGTTCGCGAAGAAGGAATTGGGCAGGGGTGGTGAATGCCATGTGCGTTCGCACTAAAGGCCCCACGTTCAAGGAGGGTTGGGCTTCCGACCCAGTGCGTTCGCACCCCCAATCGCGTTCGCATATTGTCCGGCCACTTGGGCCAGCCCAGCTCCCCTTACCCCTGTGCGTCCGCAGCCCACACGCCGCATTCGCGAAGGTCTAGCCCAGCTAGCCTCCGTGTTCGCGGGCACCCCTTTCACCTTCGCATAGAAGGCCCAAGTGGGCCTGGTCACTTAAGGCATCGCGAACCCACTGCCCAGGGTGCGTTCACATAGAGTAAACCACTGGGCAGTGTATTTTTATACGGGATTTAATTCATTTTCCCCCTCTTGTTCTTCTTCCTTGGGGTGATTCTTAGCATCCAAGAGGGGTAAACGACTTGGTTATTGGAGGTAAGTAAATTTATACCATAATCTTAGTTTAATACTTAGATTCTTAGGTAAATTAACTACTGAATTAGTGAAATTAAGAATTTGGGGTAGTAACTTAGAACCTTCGGAAATTTAGGGAATTACCGGTGAATTGGCCATGAAATCAAGTAAAAATCATATATTAACGATCCTTAGCATATGGGTGAATGTTTCCTTCGAGAATTTTTGGAATCCGAGCGTGCGGGCTCGGGGGCGGATTTTAGGATTTCTTCAAGAATAGTGAATTGGCTAAATTCATAAAAGAATTTCATGTTTTGAATATAATTTGATATATTTACGTATCGATTGGTTAGTTTCAAGTCCTCGAGAGGCAAGTTTGGAGTTTCGGGCGCGTTCTTTGTTCGGGGAGTAGATTCGACACGAGGTGAGTCTCCTTTCTAACCTCGTAAGAGGGAATTGTCCCCATAGGTGATTTGTATGCTATGTGTAATTGTTTTGGAAGCTACGTACGTACAAAGTGACGCGAGTCCGTATGTAGCGGCTATTATTGTTACGTCTGGGTAGTTAGGCCCACATCATGCTTTATATTCTTCCTTGTAATGAATTATATGTTATGTATTCCTGATGTATTTAGTATGATTCCTTGAGATTTATGAAATTTGATAAATTGGAAGAAATGATTATGGAAAGGAAATGTTAGTATTATTGTGTGTGCATGTGACCGCTTCGCAATTTACATTTCACGAGCGGAGTGTGATTTTCCCCACTCTCATGGGAGTGGGCCGTACGCCACGGTGGATTGAAAGGTGCAATTGGTGTTCGGGCCGATCGACCCTCGGCAGTGTACAAATGAGATTATACTATGGTAAGAATGCACTTATGGGATAGGCCGTTCGATCCATGGCAGTCCATAGATATTATCCTTATGAATCCGGCCGATTGTCTTATTCCTGTGTGTGCATGACTATTTGGTACTGCTTCGTGGATATTGACTTGACAGATATTTGGGGGAATAGAAAGCAAAAATTGTTATTTACTTTCAGTATTTACTTGGATTCCTGTGCTTTATACATATTTGGTGTTCACTGCCTTACATGCCTACCATTTTCATTATACCCTGTTATATTATACTGTTGGACCTTAGTGAGTGTCAAGTCGACCTCTCGTCACTACTTCTTCAAGATTAGACGGGATACTCACTAGGTACATATTTATTTATGTACTCATGCTACGCTTCTGTACTTAATTGTACAGGTCCTGAGGCTGGTGCATCTGGTTATCATATCGGAGATAGATTCTGATATAGTGGATCTGACTTCACGGTGAGCTGCTTCTCCCGACGATCCTCAGCAGCACCATGGAGTTTCTTTTGCTTATTTTCCCGTCTATTTATTTCAAATAGTGGGAATTGTTTTTTATCATTTGTATATCCAGTTAGTATGCCCGTGGTACTCGTGACACTAGTTCATGACACACACATAGTAGTTACTGTGGATTACGGTCGGTGCATATATGATTATTTGGACTCACGCCTCACCATGACTGATTTTGTTTAAAACTGGTTAATTACCCTAATCAGCTTATCTTATTTTAAGCATTATGGCTTAGTACATATTTATATTGATATGTTTGAATCTACTTGAAGGAATTGTAGTAATTCGAGTAATGGCTTGCCTGACCTCGCTGTTGGGCACCATCACGACCTGAGTTAGGATTTTGGGTTGTGACATTCTCGAAGTGTGGCAAGTGTTGCATTGTGGTGGAAGAGTTGGAATTTTCGGTGGAGTTGTTTGGTGATGATTTGCGGGAGGATTTTATTTATTTTGGGGGTATTTCGATGAGGTATGGGATTTTGGATGTTTGTATGATTGATATCTGGGACACTGAGTGAGAAGGATAAATTTGCCAAATTCCGAACAAGCTCAAGCTCCCATGGAGCTTCAACAACCTTTGCTCGAGTTGTGACATGGCCTCATTCTGAACTTGAGTACCTTTACTTTCAGTAGCTTATGTTCATTCCACTGGCGTTGTGTTTTCTTTCCTGATATTGCTCAAATCTTCCATTTTTCCTTTGCCTTTGCTTTTTCCCTTAGGTGGACTAAGAGGAGGAGAAGGTAGAGGGTCCCTGGATCTTGTGTAGTATGATGATGATGCCAGTATGCACGAACCAACCTTTGGGGAGGGGAATAATCAAAAGAAAGAAAATAAAAACAAAAGGTAGCCAAGTCAGCGAGGGTTATGAAAAATATTGCAGTATTTAAACACGTATTGTAGGAATATAAAAACGTGTCCTAATTTGAGAGCCTCGTTGTGCCTGAGGTAGGCCTAGCGACAAGTTGATTTGGAGAACTTAGATGCAAAAATTCTCCATTTCATTAATGTAAAAATAGACGAATCCAAAATGATACTAAAATAATAAGCAGGAAATCAAGTCACTAAGGGCCATTGGCCTTATTACGTTGATAAAAGCAAAAATAGGAAAATCTATCCTACTTGGTCCCAAAAGGACCTTCCCCGGATTCGGCATCTTTGATCCCATCGAACAGATTCCCTAGCTCACGCAATCCTAGCAGTAGGTATGCTCTGTCCAGATGCCCTCCTTCGTTTCCCTCATCTTTCTGACAGTCTTCAACCCTTTTGATGATTTTACCTTCCAGCTCCACTATGCCTCGCTCCAAGTATTCCAGCTTCTTGTTGGAACGAATGTTTATATCTTTCCATTCTTTGATCAACCTTTTGTTGGTTTCATGTATATCCCGGTGCTCGTTTTCAGACTCGTGGATCCTCTTGCGCAGCCGATTTTACTTGACTTGAGCCTCGACACTCTCGTCTATGATTCTATGGCCTCGGCTGATCCCTGGCCTAATTAATCCATCCAAGTCGTCTTCTAACCACGCCGGATAGAAGGGTGCACATGCTGCGTGGTACCTATCTGTTTCAATTGTATTCTTCTCCATTAGGATTTTACAGTGCCATATGTGTTGGGCTTGGCACTTGTAGGGAATATCATCATCTTGGAAATCAGCTCGAAAATGGCTCATCTTGTCGACCCTTGGCATGACTTGCTTTCTGCCTTCTTGTCTCATGACTCGGAGAGGAACGTAAGGATATATCCCCCTCAACCTAATTAGCACTAGGTGTGGTGCATCTCTGGACCTGACGATGAATTCGTTCGTTGGAACCACTCGAACATCCACTGTACCTGCTCCTCAGTGAGATTATCAAAGATTTCTACCCACTCCTTGGCAGTCTCTGGCTTGGAAAACTTGTCAGGAATATATGTCATCCGCTTGGGGTGATGGAAGGCAATGTGATCGTTCCAAGCCCTTCGCGAAAACTCTTGGTGGTATTGGCCCTTTTGGAGGTGTTCTAAGAGCCGCAATTGTAGTAACAGGTTGCAACCTTCGAAGTTCTTAGCTATTTTTTGACATCGTTCTAAGGCTCGGTAAATGCCCGAGATGATCATAGGGACGATGCTGAGAGCTTGCCTGTCAATTCCTTCCATCAAGGTCTTGGTTACCATAACTAACCGAGTGTGAATCCTTCCCTTCTTTGTTGGAAACACGATCAACCCCAGAAAGCAAACAATGAAGACAAATACCCTACGGTGAATATATCCTAGAGAGGTAATGTAAAATTCGTCATGGTGAGTACGGTATGATTTGCTGTGACCGTACCTTTCATATAAGTACTCAAAAGGTATGTATGAGTGCTTCAAACATTCTAACTCAACATTTTTCTTCAGACCCATCATTTTCAGAAAACCCTTGCCTGTGCGGTTTTCAAGCACCAATAACCCAGGAGTTTTCCAGACTAACCCAGCTAATCCTCCTATTTCTTCCAGCAGTGGTGTAATCTTAATGTTCCCAAAACGGAACACGACTCTTTCATTATCCCAAAATAAGGTGGCAGCATCAACCAACATGTTGTTGGGTTGGATGTCTAGGAGAGACGGTAAGTTACCCAAGTATTTCTTGACATGTTTCTTATCACTTGAGTGAAGATTCTCCCACCATTTCATGAGCATTGGAGGGATGTTACTGACCATGCCGAATCTAGGGACCTCGTGCCTCATATTTCTGCAAGACAAACATAGTTAGGCCCTTACCTCTGCCAGGCTCGACTATTTATACATTTATGATTAGCATACAAGCATTTAGTTCTCCAATGAATGCACAAAACGTGATTATGTCCGTTGGGATTATGAAAACCCGTTGGACTTTGGACAAGGCTGTCTTAAAGGGTTATTGTGTGGAAAACACATTAACCCAGCTAGGTTTGACCACGATGCATGTACAGTATAATAGAGTAAGGTTTCTATGCGGTTTTAGACTGGTACCCTTGAGCGGACAACTCAAATGGGAAGGCACGAAACTGTTGACTGCACCGCTGATCGACTAGTTTTACCGCAAATAAGCCTTTCCGAATTTTGGGGTGATATAAAATAGGAAGAGAGCAACCACTCATCAAGCGTTGCTATAGGATTTGTATTGGCACGAGTGGAGTATGATGTTGAGCATGGTTATGCAACAATAAGAAATAAAGCATGTAGTCATGTATTTGCACGTTATGAAAGCGATAAATACAACAATTGTAATTTAAATTGATTACAAAGGGAAACAAGGAAACATGTTAGTTTTATTTTTGAGAAAGATTAAATACTTGAAAGAAATAAACAATTAATTGCACATAAAGGGGAAAGGGAAAGTGATGCAAATATTAACAAAGTAAAGGTACAAATTCACAAAGCAGATTGAAGTGGTAAAAGCCTAAGATCCCTAGCAGAGTCGCCATGCTGTCGAGCCCCCTTTTTGCCCCCTCCTTTCAGATCGGTCAGAGTTTTTTACATTATTGGGACAACTCGCTTCCTTTTGGGAAAGGGGTATATAAAGGAATTGAAGAGTATCCATCTAACGAGTTAAGGTGCGTTAGGGCACCTTTAAGGGTCATTACAACACTAATTAGTTAACCAGAGATTAGGTAAGGGCTTGAAATTACTTCGAGGAGAAGGTGTTAGGCACCCCTCAAAGTCCACAACTGTGGTTCCCAGCCAAACAAGCTTTGTGAATTTTGATACAAGTAGAACAGAAGCATTGAAACATATAGGTAGAAGAGATAAAAGGGGTTTTGAAAAGGTTCGCAGTCTAAGAACACATGTGTGCTAAGGTTTAAAAGATTTGAAGTCTAAACACATGTAGAAGATTAAAAGATTTATAGCCTATGCATATATATATATATAAAGAATAAAAGTGGGGGAGGGGGGGGGGTCCTAAGTTGTTTATCCTATAAGATCACATTGGTGCAATTCCCGGTAATCACTCCTCAGAAGAGGGGCTACACGTGGCAATAGCACACCGGTCATCATATCCATATCTAGATTTTCCCACCCCTTAGAGGTTATTTAAGCGAGTTTTATTTAACGATCTCTATTGCGTGTTGTTACCCGTCCCTTCTTAATGGTCCCGGAGGAATTTAGGACCCCTACCTATGGCAGTTCTAGATAGACCTCTAAGGTTAAAAGGAGAAAATACTAAGGCGACATGCAAGAACAAATAGGACTTCAGTAGATAAAACAGAAAAGAAGTAATTAGAGCTCATGTTTACCTCCACAGATAGTGCACATAAAACAACACGACTCAAACACAAACAAGGGCAGTATTATTAAGCAGGATCCTATAACATGATGTCTAGGTGAGTATCAGAACACAAGAGATATACAGATTTAGTTTATAACTTTAGAAGCATGGCCCTAATCGGTTTGCCTACTAGTTTTAACCTTGTTAAGCATTAAGAAGTAAACAACAAGAGAGGTAGTTTCCAGTTTTTTTAAAGGTTGATTACCAAAGGCTTGCCTAGGCGTGGAGGTAATGCACAATAGTTGTCAGTATCATTAATTCTTTTAAAATATTGTTACACGTATAACATGCAATTCTAGGTGTTGTAGCATATACAGAGATTATGACTAATATGTTTTACTCAAACAGGGTAAATCAAATGCGAGGCTGTTTTATACCCTTTTACATGCATCACTAATTTAACTAGGTGTGACTAGGGGTGTTCATGGTTCGGTTTGGATCGGTTTTTCCCTAAAAAGAAACCAAACCAAGTAAGTCGGTTTTTCAAATATTAGAACCAAACCAAACCAATTAAGTCGGGTTTTTATCAATTCCGTTTAGGTCGGTTTTTCAGTTTTTTTGTCGGTTTTTTCTTAAATATAAGACATACACTACCAAACACATATTCCGGCGACCACATTTTCAACGTGACACTATAAAATCAATTGCCCTTTGAGAAATATATTATTTACTAAAATATATTGATGATAATTGAATCAAATAGTGATGAATAATTTAAGGACTCAATTAAAAATATATTTTTTTTAACATGAAATGGATTCTTACACTTAACAAAAGAAAATTACTAATCAAACTAGAATATAAAGGTAAAGAACTATACTAAAAGTGCAAACGATTAACATTCACCATAAATTTTTTGAAACTTTGTGTAAAAATATACATATATATAGGTGTAATAATAAATTTGAAATAACTACTCCTATAGTTGGTTTGGTTCGGTTAGTTTTTGATTAAAACCAAAACCAAACAAAATTTGATCGGTTTTTAAAATTCAAAACCAAAACCAAACCAAACCAAAAGGTATCGGTATTTTTTGTCGGTATGGTTTGGATTTTGGTTTGGTTTGGTTTTTCAGATTTTTATGAACACCCCTGGTGTGACTGAACGAGTACAAATGAGATTCTAAAATAGGGTATCTAGTATGATCTTACAAAATGCAAAATGATTTATGTGCGAAATTCCTAAAGCAGGATGTCTAAATGCAACACAATTTCAGGATATGCAGAACTCCTAAAACATGATTTTTAAATGCACAGAAAGTTACAGCATGGTTAGGCATGGCTTCAAAAAAAAAGTGCAGAAGCAACAGTTTGTGTTAATGTTGTTACATAGCCTAGAAGCAGGATTTCTAAGTGATAAATATGGCCAAATGAGATGCTAAAGCAGTAAACCTAAACATGATATCTTATGAATGACGTGCTTTGAATGTATTGGTCCTAAACATGGATCGTAATGCGCATATAAGAAAATGTAAACCTAAGGCATGATTTATACCCATTGATATAGATAACCGATATATATACCCTTCCCTTTTCACTATCCATCCCCAATATTTGTTTACAATAACTATTACAAACTAATATTGAATGAATTACATAAGTAAATAAAGAAAATAAGAAGTTACACTATATGGAACCTGGAAATAGGCCCAGGTTTCCAGAACTTCCAATGCCATATGTTTCATAGCCTTTCTCATTCCGGGTGTGTTAGAGTTCCCTAAGGACCTCAAGGGATCCCGAGCAGTGCTCACACCCAGATTTCACAATCATAATTGAGTAAGTGCAGTGCGGAAGAGCCAACTCTAATGCATAAGAGCTCAGAGGGATCTCATAGGGATCCCTAAGTAGTCGCACATTAGAGGGGGAAAACTTAAGGACCTAAGAATAGAGTGAGAGTGCTTGACATAGTTTTGAAAAGGTTTTAGTGAGAAAACAGTGTGAAGGGAGACTTGTTTGAAATATCTTTGTAAAATAATAGAGAGTTGTCTTATAAAACAGCTTTTGACAAGAGTTAGACAATTAACAATCAACAGGTCAAACATAGACTCAAACAAGTTCAGTAACACCCAAAGAACATAGAACCAAGGCAGGTTCAACAACACAAACCTTCACATAGGGGTAATGGGGATTGGGGTACATAGAGCACATAGTATGGTGAACACATAACAAGTATAAGTCTTGTAATTGGTACATGTAGTGAGACATAGACTCAAGAATACTAATTAGACATGGTTCCAGAATCAGAATGCTTAGGGGATTCGGTAGAGTATGGGATCAACATAGTTTAAAATTAACACAGAATCATGTAAGTCTAGGATATATACTGCTTTTTAAAGGAGATTCATACTAGAAAACCAGATAGAGAAAGATCACATTCTATAAAAGAGGGTAACATATTCATGCTGATCCTAAGGAAGGGGAGTATATGACATGCTAAATGAACAATAATGAAAACATATCAAGTACAGGTTTCACAGCAAAACCATAGATAGAAACATACGAGAAATAGGATAAATTGAAGTAGTAAAAGAAACATATTATTTTTGGGACTTATATTGAAATCAGGACATACCAGTAGAGAGACAGTAAACACAAAGTGAGAAGCAAGAGAGTATATAATCAGCCTTAGCTTATAGCTGGCTAACAATAGCAAGTGACCAGAGAAAAGAGAGCAGAAAGTTTGAGTGTGAAAGAGAGAGAGAGATTTTTGAACCAAAGTGTTCGTCTTGTTGTGTTAATGAAAGAGCAATGTATATATTGTTTGAAAACAGGTAGCAAATAAGGTAAAAATCAAAGTTATGTAGTGACTGGGGAATTAAATATCAATCAATGTAAGTAATCCCATTAATTAAAGAGTCAACTTCAAACAGTAATAGACAGGTGATAAATAAGGAAAGATGCCATATGTGACTAGAATATAACATATAAGGAAACAATTTCAGCACGTAGAAGTATAAGACATGTAATAGAGGCCAGGTTCAGAATATTCTAATTAAGGAAAGTGCCTAAGAATCAGTTTGACAACATAATCGACCACAAAACAAGGCAAGAGAATATTTTAGAGGTTGAAATCAGTAAAGAATAAAGGATATCAATCAGAGGGATTTAGGTATTCCAATAGAAGGCATTATTAACTAAAGGAAAGTAACACAAAATGAACGGAGTAAACATAATAGGCAAGGAGAGGTAAAAATCAGAACCATGATAAGCACACATAAGGTAAAAATCATACAAAATCAGGGGTTCACATGGAGCATAGTAAATTATTAAACGAATTAACAGAACGATCATGATATGATCAGAAGAAGCAAAGAATCAGAAAGCCTAATGATCATAGAAGCAAAAAAACCACATAGAATCAGAGATTCAACTAAAGAAATAGTAACAATTAGATGGATTAACAGAACAAGCACAATATAAGCGAAAGAAGCCAAATATCCGGAACCCTAATGAGCAAAATATGGTAAAATCGTAAAAAACTCAGAACGTTCACGAGAAACATGTGATGACCCAAAGGGGTCATCTTATGTAAATATAATTGTGACTGTGTTGCGAGGCCCCGAAAGCCTCCGTTAATATTACCTCGATGTGCGTGCGCAGCTGGACGCGTAGCCGGGAAGCCTTTATGTGAAAACTTGAATAAGAGTTGAATTTATGAAAATTAATTGAATAAAGTTGACTTTGGTAAACATTTTTGGTAAACGGACCCGGAAGGTCCGTAGGAAAATATGGGACTTGGCGTATGCCCGGAATCGAATTCCGAGGACCCAAGTCTGAGAAATAAATTTTTAAAGAAAATTGTTGTCTGAAAATAATAAAGGCTTATGAAAATGAACCTTGATGTGAAACCTGTGCTGCCGGGCCCGTATTATGGTTTCGGAGCCCGGAATAGGTTCAATATGTTCTATTTAAGTTATCTTTGAAATTTGGTAAGAAATGGACTTGATTTGACGGGTTTCAAATCAAAATGGGAAAATTGGAGTTAATGAAGTTTTGAGGATTTTCATAGAATTTGAAATTTGGCTTGAAATGTGATTTTATGTTACCGAGGTCCGAATGAAATTTCAAGACCGGAAATAGTTCCGTTATATCATTTATGACTTTTCAACAAAATTTGAAGTCATTCCGAGTAGTATAGGCCGGTTCGATGCATTGAGATGAATTCTAGAATTTCTTAAGTTCTTAAGTTAATTCAATTTTGTTTGGGGGTTGAATTTTGAGTTTTGTTGTGTTTTTTTTTATGTTCAGGAAGTTCGAGCGAGCCCGTATCATGAATACAGACTTGTCGGTGCTTTTGGACGGGGTCCCGAGGGGCTCGGGTGTGTTTTAGACCCCCGGGAGCTAAGTTAGAAAAACCAAAATTTTTTGCTATCTGGTTTCCTTCTCTGCGATCGCAGAAGGTGGGTTGCGATCGCGGAGAAGGATTTTGCTGGGCTGTTGATTGTTCTCTGCGATCGCAACCTCCCCTTTGCGATCGCAGAGGTCTGGGTTCCACACCTTCGCGGTCGCAATCTTTTCTCGCGATCGCATTGAGTCGCATCTAGGCCGGGTGAGTTAATTCTTCGCGATCGCAGGACCTCTGCTGCGATCGCAGAGGTCAGGCCAGTTGTCCTTCGCGATCGCAGGCCTCAAGTCGCGATCGCATAGAAGCTTTATCTGGGCAGTTTAATTAAATACGAGAGTTGGCCATTTTCCACCATTCCCACCTTCCCCCTTGAGCTTTTGGAGGCATTTCAAGAGAGCTATTCCACCATTGTTGTCAAGGTAAGTAAAACCCCATAATTTTTCTAGCTTTAACATTAATTCCTAGTTAAATTCCCTACTAAATTATCTAAAAATCATAGAATTAGGTAGTAATTTTAGGGTTGTTGAGGATTTTGTGATTTTTCCATTTTAGGCCATGAATTCAAGTAGAAATCACACATTAATGATCCTTAGGCTATGGGTGAGTGATCCCTTCGAGAATTTTCGGAATTTAAACATGCGGGACCGGGGTTGGAATTTGGGAATTCTTGAAGAATAGCGATTTTTAGTGAATAACTAGGATAACTTCCCGCATTGTGCATGCATTGATTCAATTGTACACCTTTTTGGCTAGTTGCGAGTCCTCGGGTGTAGACTTCGGAGTTTCGGGCGCAATTATGGTCCGAGGGGTAGATTCGACATGAGGTGAGTCTCCTTTCTAACCTTGTAAGAGGGAATTGTCCCCATAGGTTATGTATATGCTATGTGTAAATTGTTTGGGGGCTACGTACGCGCCAAGTGACGAGAGTCCATACGTAGCGGCTATTATTGTTATGTCCGGGTAGTTAGGCCCACATCATGCCTTGTATGCTTTCTCGTAATGCCTTATATGCTTTTCTCGTAATGCCTGATATGTTTTCCTTGTAATGCTTTATATGATTTATTGTGACGCCATATGTACTATGAGATTATGTTTTGCATAGTGTTGTTCTTCTGAAGCTTTAAGGAAAATTGTTGAATGGCAAGGAATTTGTTATGGAAAGTAAGTATTGTAAGATATTGGGATCGGGCCGTACACCACGGAAAATTTGAGAGTGATTATGTCTATATGGGATCGGGCCGTACGCCACGACAGAGTTGAAAAAAAATTGTGAAATATATGGGATCGGGCCGTACGCCACGACAATGTTGAGAAATTGTGAAAAATATGGGATCGGTCCGTACGCCATGCCCGTGTTGAGAAATTGTGAAATATATGGGATCGGGCCGTACGCCACGGCGAGTTTAGAAGGTACCTTATGGGAGCGGGCCGTACGCCACGGCGGATCTAAGAATTTGTGATTATTGTTTCGTTCGGTGGTCTTACCCTTGAAAGTGCTTTATTGTTTAGTTCAGTAGTTGTTTGGGTTTCTGCTCCTGATATGTACTTGTTTCTTATTTCCTGACATGCCTACTGTATTTCATTATATTCTATCATATGTTATTACTGTTGGACCTTAGTGAGTATCAAGTCGACCTCTTGTCACTACTTCTTCGAGTTTAGGTGGGATACTCACTAGGTACATATTTATTTAATATGTACTCATACTGCACTTTCTTTTCTTTTTCTGTACTTGACTGTACAGGTCCGGAGGCTGGTATTTCCGATTATCAGACCGGTGCTAGATATTGATAGCATGGTCATACTTCACGGTGAGCTGCTTTCTCGGCGACTTCCTAGCAGCAACCTGGAGTTCTCTTGTTATATTCTCTATCCATTTCATTCAGACTGAGACTCTGTATATATTGTAGTCCTTGTATATTCAGTAGTTTCCCATGACACCCGTGTCACTAGTTCCTGGCACACACGCGTAGTGTATATATATTTTGGGTTTGGGTTGTACAGGCATGCATATGCTTTATTTCCATATCAAAATATCATCATGTTTAACTGTTTAAAATTTGTAAATGTTGACTTGTTTAATTAGATGGGAAGGGTAACACTTAGTGTAATTTGTGTTGGCTTGCCTAACCCCGCCGTTGGGTGCCATCAGGACCCGAATTAGGATTCTGGGTCGTGACAAAACAAGCATTCATACAGATTAAATGAACATATTATCAAAGACAATCTCAAAATTAGGGCTTTTAATATGATAAATTAGGTAAAAAGGAAAAGATAAGTAAATCGTCAAAACATAGTAGAAATCATAAACAACACTTAAAATCAGAAGAAGAACCGTTTTTGAAAGGGGTTAAGAACCCTAGTTTGAAGACAAAGAGGCATTTTTAAAAAAATCGGAGAAATCATTAAGTAAAACAACAAAATAACTCAGTATATACTCAGATTTGTTACAGATCTGAGAAATCAAGAGATGAGTGAGGGTTTCATAGAGAGATAACCCAAAGATGAGAGAATCGGCTTAGAAACCATAGTTTAGCCGGAGATGTAAGGATCTTACTCGGACATGCCAAGGGTGTCCTGAGAACAGTCATGAAAAGGCCATGGGGGTGAGTTGAACCGCCTCTGGTTCCTTTGAGGACCTTAAGGTAGCAGTAATCCGGTGTGTGAGGGAGTCGTGGAAGCTAGAGGTGGTGGTGGAACCACCATAGTTACCGGCGAGTCGACGGTCGGTGAGTGTGAGCTTAGGCTTAACAGAGAGCTTGATAGATGAGAGAAGAGGGATGTAACTGCGGAGTGAAATGAGAGGGAAGGGATGGGGGGGGGGGTGTAAGTCTTTTAGGGTTAATTAAGGTAAGGACCAATCTGGTCCATTGATTAAAATTAATCAACAATCCAGATTAGATGGAAATTTGTTCGGGAAGGATAGTGTATTGGGCCTGGGGTATTTGGGCCACTTTAATTGGGGTTGGGGTAAGGTTTAATTAGGCTAGAATTGAAATAACTTAGGCCATTTGTTAAATACCCAATTAAATTAATAAAAAATAATTTATAAAATAGCTAATAATTGTAAAAAATGAATTTCATTCATAGATAATAGTTTCAAAATGCTTATTTAGAATTTAAAAATACAATGATTAATTCCTGGTAAAAATAGTATAAAATCATATGATTGGGCTATAATTGCAAAGTTATTGCAATTATAGCTAAAATGTGCATGTTTGGCTAATTATGAAACAATTTGGTCTTAATAAGACTAAAATAATAAATTAAATCAAGAAAATATTTTGAAACCATTTGTGATGCAATTTTGTGATCATTTATTGGAAATAAAATGCTGAATAAATTAAAAAAAATTGTGGAAAATTACCAATTGCTATTAATGCATGATTCTGAAGATATATGTGCAATTAAAAATATTTTTTAGGAAAAATTGGGTATCAACACAGGGTCGTCAATTTTATGATTGAGAGTGCTGATGATCCCACTAGTCTACCCTATGGCATGGCCATTACTCACATTTTGGAATCCCAAGATATTTCCATCTCTGAATATCCCTCTATCTCTGTTTCAAAATCTTATAATTCCAGAGCGTTTGCAAGTATGAGGTATATGTGTGTGAAGGGCTCATGGGTTAAGAAACAAGAAGGAGAAGTCAAGCTTGCTCAAACTGATTCGAAATCCAAACCTTCTGCTTCCTATCCTAGCCATAGTGATCTTGACGTTGCTGAAAAGCTTAGTGACATTGACAATCAACTATCTGCAATCAAGGATCTTCTCTCTTCCACTCAGTCCACTGTTGGCGACATTCATGTCATCTCCAAGGAAACGGGGTCTGATGTGTCCAATATAAGAGTTGCATTTCTCAGAGTAAGGGAAAATGCTGTCAAGGCATTCAAGGAGGTTCATGACAGGCTTGATGGAATGAGTGTTTCAGCCACTTCCAGATTTGATCAAATGAAGGAGGCGATTTGCAATACTCTTACCTATTTTCTGCGTCGTTAATGTAGAAGTCTAAGACAATTTTTTGTTTTGTTTTGCTGTGCTGTTTTTGGACTGGATGAACAGTCGATGGATGCCTTTTTTGTTGTTTGTCTGACTATAACTCTGCAAGCATATCCTGCTATAAGTTATGTTTTGGCTTGTATTCCCCCTTTGCTGATGTCAAAAAGGGGGATAAAGGATATACATAATTATACAGGTATAGTAGGTAAAAGCATGTCGACTACCAGAGAGTCACTTATAAGTCGAATACAACACCTTTTGAGGGGTAGTCATGGATCGTGCAGAAGAAGTCGACTACTAGAGCCTCTTATTGAGGGGGAGTAAAATACAGGAAAGTCAACTGATATTTATACATATATATTATTTTGTCATCATAAAAAGGGGGAGATTGTTAGATTTTATTTTAATAATGACAATAATATATTTGTTTTATGTGCAGGAACTCATGGAACGCATTCGAGATGGAAGGAATCAATTAGAGAAGATCAAGGAATACATCCAAGATTGAAGGAATCAATGAGAGTGACATAATAAACTGAGGCTAGATTAAAGGAATCAATCAATCAAGAATATCGAAGATCTTTCAAGTAAATCAATCAAGCATGCTAAATCTGGAAAGACCAAGCTTCTAGGAAGGATATCCGGGCTATCAAAGGAAGTCATTAAAAGCCTCTCGTCAAGACATAGCCATTGCGGAATAACCTTATTCTTGGAAAGAATCAATCTCTTTCCAAGGATCAAATCTCTTGGGTTGGCAACTCTCTTCAGAAATCAAGTCTCTCTCAAATTATGTAAACCCGCCTTTGTACCTTAGAAAATATACTTTGATCAAACCAAATATTCTCTTTTTGTTCTACTGTAAATTAACATTGTACCTCTTCTAGATCTGCTGTGTAACAAGTTAGAAAAGAAAGAGAGAAAAACTCTTGTGAGGCATTGTATCAAAGAGAAACGAATGTCATAGAAACTGAGCCATCAGTGTAATCTACACCACTCATTATGTAATTGAGAATCCTATTCACTAAAAGAGAACTCCCTTGCAACCCAAGGGGGCTGAACTAGGATTCACATTGAATCTGAACCAGTATAGAATTCCGGTGTCTTTAATTCCTGCAATTTACTTTTGCTCTTACAGTCTACTGCTTTATTATCTCATTGTCACGACCCAGATTCCAATTCAGGTCGTGATGGCGCCCAACACCGGAGTCAGGCAAGCCAACACTAGTTTGCTAACAAAATTACTTAAATAAATGAGATGTTCAAATACTTGTCCAGTTTTAATTTAAGAAGTCCTTTAATGAAAATGAGGAAGTGAGGCAAATTGATTTGAAGTAACTTAAAAATCGTTTCCCAGCATAAATAGAGTAGCAAAATACTAGCGAGTCAACTACGTGTGCCTAGACTTAGTGTCACAAGTCCACAGGCGACTAGTGGAATATACAAATAGACAAAATAAATGTACAACTGTCTGAAAGGGGTAGAAAGAAATATTCAAAAATAATAAAAACTCCACAGTGCTGCTGAGGAACGCCAGGAAGAGCAGCTCACCGTGTAGTCTAATCCAGATAGTACTCTCAATGACGGACACCAGAATAATGACCAGGTGCAACAACCTCAGAACCTGTACAATTAAGTAGAGAAGCATAGCATGAGTACATATAAACAAATATGTACCCAGTGAGTATCCCGTCTAAACTCGAAGAAGTAGTGACAAGAGGTAGATGTATTACTAACTAGGGTCATTAGCACTAGTATAATTAAATAAATATAGACAGGATTAACAGTCACGACAATCAAGTAAACATGGAATATCAAGTATGTGAACTAAAATCTACCCGCAAGTGTCAAATAATAATATCAATAGAAGTCCCAAGTCCCCTTCCACAAAGAACAATTTATTTGATAATAACAATAAGACTCTCAGTAAAATACATAGCACATAATATGCCGAAGCGTACGGCCGAAGCGATGCGAAAATAAATGTGCAATGCCGAGGGTCGAGCGGCACGAACCATAGATGCATCCATTACCCCGCTCGCGAATCGATCATGCGACGCGGTTGACATAAATATAGGGATACCCCGCTCGCGAGTCATACATACGACATGGGTGCTCGTAGACATACACAAAATCATCAGGAACTTCAGGAATTTATCATGGATTATACTTGAAACCAGAGATTTAAACACTTAAATCTTACACATAACTTACTAAAATCCTCATATCAATATCAAAGATAATAAGCAACTAGGAACACATGCAAGGATATATGTAAGGCACATAAAGGCATGCTTGTGAAATCCTAAGTTTTTACCCGACATAACAAAGTAGTAGCTACGCACAGACTCTCGTCACTTTGCGCGTGCGTAGCCCCCGCAAATAAGGATAATTCAATCATTTACATTTACCTATGGGGACAATTCCCTCTTACAAGGTTGGAAAGGAGACTCACCTCGCGTAGAATCTACTTCCCGGGTCAAGAACGCGCCTGAAACTCCAAACTTTACACCTGAGGACTCGAAACTAGACAAATGATATATAAATATGTCAATGCATGCTCAAAGTATGGAAATTCTCCTACTTATTTAGTAAATCCACTATTCTTGAAGAAATCCCAAAATACACCCCCGGGCCCACATGCTCGGATTCCGAAAAATTTCGAAGATAACACTCACCCATAGCCTAAGGATCATTAATATATAGTTTTTGTATGATTTCAAGGTAGAAATGTGGTGAAATTCCCTAAAGTTCATTAACCCTAGGTTTTCACTCTAACCCCTTTGATTTTCACTAATTAGATGTTAATTTACCTAAGGTTTGGTGCATTAATCTAATATTTAAATGGGAATTACTTACCTCTTAGTAGCTAGGCCGAATACCCTCTT
Organism: Nicotiana undulata; assembly: GCA_005239495.1. NCBI lineage: Eukaryota > Viridiplantae > Streptophyta > Magnoliopsida > Solanales > Solanaceae > Nicotiana > Nicotiana undulata. Next base: position 74,396 of record ML254824.1, on the reverse strand, counting down.
GAAAACTCTCAAAATCGCCAATGGAGGAGAAAAAATGGTGAAAAATGGCCAAATCCCATATTAAATGAGATCACTTCCTTCAGTGCTCTCGCACCTGCGGCTCGAAAACCGCATTTGCGATCCAAAGGTCGCACCTGCGGAAGTGGCCTAGGAAGCCTGGGGCCGCACCTGCGGAGGAAGTCCCGCACCAGTAGGTCCGCGCCTGCGGAAAGAGGTCCGCACCTGCGGTTTGGACCAGATTCTCTGGGGGTCACACCTGCGGGGCCTTGACCGCAGGGACGGTCTCGCACCTGTGACCTGGGCAACCGCACCTGCGGTCACACCAGATCTGATGCAGCAGCAGCTAAAGATGCTGGTTTTTGGCTCCGTTTGGTATCTGGAAGGCACCTGGGCCCACCCGAGTCCCCGTGCAATTATACCAACAAGTACTAAATTATATTACGGACTCACTCGAGCCTTCGGAACACCCAAAACAACGCTAAAACTCAAAATCACCCCTCAAAACCCCTAGAATCTAACTTAAGAATTTCTAAGTTCTTGAATTCTGTTTCAATGCGTCGAACCGACCTATACTCCTCGGAATGACACCAAATTTTGCAAGAAAGTCACAAATGACGTAACAGAACTATTCCTGATCTCGGAATTCCGTTCGAACCTCGATAACATGAAACATGTCCCAAGCCAAATTATGAACTTAAGGAAACTCTATTTCGCTATTCGGCGTCGAAACGCTCCCGGGCCATCCAAAACCCAATCCGGACATACGCACAAGTCCGAAATCAACATACGAAGGTATTGGAATCGTCAAAACTCGATTCCAAGTCGTTTACTGAAAATGTTGACCGAAGTCAAACTTGGCCTTAAAAGCCAACCTTAAGGAACTAAGTGTTCCTATACCATCCTAAACACTTCCGAATCTCGAACCGCCCGTCCTCGCATGTCACCAGTCACTATAAGCCGCTATGGGAAGTCTTATTTAGGGGAACGGGGTTCGAATACGCAAAACGACCGGTCGGGTCGTTACATTCTCCACCTCTAAAATAAACGTTCGTCCTCGAACGGGTCTAGAATCATAACTGAAGTGCTACATAAGTGCGGATATCTGCTCCGCATGTCCTCCTCGGACTCCCAAGTCGCCTTTTCGACTGGTTCAACCCGCCACTGGACCTTGACGGTAAAATCTCTCTTAGATCTCAACTGATGATCCTGTCTATCAATAATAGCAATTGGATCCTCCTCGTAGCCCAATCTCTCATCTAACTGAATAGTACTGAAATCGACAACGTGAGAAAAATCGGCGTGATATCTCCGGAGCATGGATACATGGAATACCGGATGGACTCCTGATAAGGTGGGAGGTAAGGCAAGCTCATAAGAAACCTCTCCAACTCGCCTCAATACCTTGAAAAGACCTATGAACCTCGGGCTCAGCTTGCCCTTCTTCCCGAATCTCATAATACCCTTCATCGGAGAAACCTTCAGCAAAACCTTATCTCCCTTCATAAATGACACATCATGTGCCCTCTGATCCGCGTAAATCTTCTGACTGGACTGTGATGTGCGAAGCCTCTCTTGAACCAACTTCACCTCCTCCACAACATCTCTCACTAGGTCCGTTCCATATAACTTAGCCTCATCAGGCTCAAACCACCCGATAGGGGAACGACATCGCCTACCATATAAAGCCTCAAATGGAGCCATCTCGATGCTGGACTAATAACTATTATTATACGCAAACTCGGCCAACGGCAAGAACTGGTCCCACTGGCCTCCAAAGTCAATCACACATGCCCTGAGCATGTCCTCCAAAATCTGAATTGTACGCTCCGACTGACCATCAGTCTGTGGATGAAAAGCTATGCTGAGATCTATCTGGGTACCCATCTCACTATGCAATGCTCTCCAGAAGTGCGAGGTGAACTAAGGACCTCAGTCTGATATAATGGACATCAGCACACCGTGCAATCGAACTATCTCCCGAATGTAGATCTGAGCTAACCTCTCAGAAGTATAAGTAGTAGCCACATGAATGAAATGCGCCGATTTGGTCAATCTATCCACAATAACCCAAACCGCGTCAACCTTCCGCATAGTCCGAGGCAACCCAACTACAAAATCCATAGTAATGCACTCCCACTTCCACTAAGGAATGGGCATCTGCTGAAGTAGGCCTACTGGCCTCTGGTGCTCATACTTAACCTGCTGGTAATTAAGACACCTAGCCACATACTCCACAATATCCTTCTTCATACGCCTCCACCAGAAATGGTGCTTCAAATCACGATACATCTTCGTAGCACCAGGATGAACAGAATACCGAGAACTGTGTGGCTCCTCTAGAATCCTCTGCCTCAGGACATCAACATTAGGAACACACAAACAACCCTGAAGTCTCAGAACACCATCCTCGCCAATAGTAACCTCCTTGGCACCACCCTGAACCACTGTCTCTCGTAGCTCTGCCAAGCGTGGATCATCATACTACCGAACCTTAATCTCCCCCAATAATGAAGACCGAGCAACCACATGTGCAAGAACTCGACGAGGCTATGAAAGATCTAATCTTACCAAGCGATTGGCCAAGGAGTGAATGTCCAAGACTAGAGGTCTCTCCTCCGCTGCAACATAAGCCAAACTACCCATACTCTCTACCTTCCTGCTCAAAGCATCTTCCACTACATTCGCCTTGCCCGGATGATAAAGAATGGTGACATCATAGTCCTTTAGTAACTCAAGCCACCTGCACTGTCTTAAATTAATATCCCTCTGCTTGAACAAGTGCTGCAAGCTGCGATGGTCTGTATAAACCTCACAAGACACCCCATATAAATAACGCCTTCAAATCTTAAGAGCATGAACTATCGCCGCCAACTCCAAATCATGCACAAGATAAATCTTCTCATGAACCTTCAGCTGGCGCGAAGCATAAGCAATAACTCTCCCTTCCTGCATCAATACACACCCCAAACCAACTCGTGAAGCGTCGCAATACACTGTATAAATCCCAGAACCAGAAGGCAATACTAACACTGGTGCTAAAGTCAGTGCTGTCTTGAGCTTCTGAAAGCTAGCCTCACACTCGTCAGACCATCGGAACGGGGCATTATTCTGAGTCAATCTAGTCAAAATGGATAAAAACCCTTCACAAATCGCCGGTAGTAGCCTGCTAGACCCAAGAAACTCCCGATCTCTGTAGCTGAAGTAGGACACAGCCAACTCTGAACTGCCTCAATCTTCCGAGGATCAACCTTGATACCTTCTCCGGATACTACATGCCCCAAAAATGCCACGTAATCCAACCAGCACTCACACTTGGAGAACTTAGCATATAGCTTCTGTTCCCGCAAGGTCTGGAGCACAACTCTCAAATGCTGCTCGTGCTCGCCAAGGCTACGTGAGTAAATAAAGATGTCATCAATGAAGACAATGACAAATGAATCAATATACGGCCTGAACACCCTATTCATCAAGTCCATGGATGTTGCCGGGGCATTAGTCAAGCCAAAGGACATCACCAGAAACTCATAGTGGCCATATCTCGTACGAAAAGCAGTCTTCGGAACATCTGAAGTCCGAATCTTCAACTGATGATATCCCGATCTCAAATCGATCTTAGAAAACACCTTAGCACCCTATAACTGGTCAAAAAAATCATCAATGTGCGACAGAGGATACTTGTTCTTGATAGTAACTTTGTTCAACTGGCGGTAATCAATGCACACCCGCAAAGACCCATCCTTCTTCTGCACAAATAGAACTGGGACACCCCACGGTGACACACTCGGTCTGATAAACCCCTTAGCCAACAACTCCTCAAGCTTCTCCTTCAACTCTTTCAATTCCTTCGGAGCCATATTGTACGGGGGAATAGAAATAGGCTGAGTGCCTTGAGCTACATCAATACAAAAATAGATATCTCGATCCAGAGGCATGCCCGGAAGGTCTGAAGGAAAGACATCTGCAAACTCTTGAACAACTGGAACTGAATCAATCGTCGGAGACTCGACGGTGGTTTCCCGCACATAAGCAAGATACGCTAGACAACCCTTCTCGACCATATGTTGAGCCTTTAGGAAGGAAATAACTCTACTAGCTGCACTGACTGAGGAACCTTTACACTCCAACTTAGGCAACTCAGGCATGGCCAAAGTAACCGTCTTGGCATGGCAATCCAAGATGGCATGATAGGGAGATAGCCAATCCATCCCAAAGATAATCTCAAAATCAACCATGTCGAGCAACATGAGGTCCGCTCTGGTATTGAATCCACAGAAGGTGACCACACAAGACCGATAGATCCGATCTACCACCATAGAATCGCCCACAGGAGTGGACACATATATAGGAGAATCCAAGGACTCGCGAGGAACATTCAGAAAACAAGCAAATAAGGCTGACACATATGAATAAGTGGATCATGGATCAAATAGAACTGATGCCTCCCTAGCACATACTGAAATACTACCTGTGATCACGGCGTCTGAGGCCACTGCATCTTCTTGGGCTGAAATAGCATAGAATTTGGTTGGTGTACCTGAAGACTGACCTCCTCTGGACTGAATAGTAGCTAGCTGAGCTCCCCCTGCCTGGCCTCCACCTTTGGGACGACCTCTACTAGCCTGTCCTCCACCTCTGGGTGGACGGGGCACCGGTGTTGAGTATGTAGGCTGATAGCTCTACTAAACAGCCTTTCCCCGAAGTCTGGGACAAATCCTCCTCATATGGAATGAATCCCCACACTCATAGCATCTCACTAGAGGCATGGCATGTTGTCCTGAAGAAGAGGAACCTTGAATGGCTGGGGAACAGTGAGAGCCCTCTGGAATGGCACTGAAGTAAGGACTAGGAGAACCCTGATAACCTGAATACCCGCCGGAGGAACCCTGAATGACTGGTGGGCAGTAAGAACTCTCCGACATGGCGCTGAAATATGGTCTCACTGGAGAACCATGGGGAGATGGTGAAGGAGTTGAATATGGAGGCCTGTTAGGCTGGCCTCAGCTGAATTGAACCCTTCCCCTGCCTAGGGCACCTCCAAAATCTCCATAAAATCTAACTCTCTTGTCCTGCTGACCCTGCTCTTTACCCCTCGATAGATAACCCTTAATCCGATGAGCTATCTCGACCACAAGCTGATAGGGAGTACCCATCTCCGCCTCTCGGGACATGTTGGTCCTAATACCTGAGTGAAGCCCAACTACAAATCTCCGCACTCTCTCAGCATTAGTAGGAAGAATCATAAGGGCATGATGAGACAACTCCGAAAACCTGGCCTCGTAGTCTGTCACTAACATCTGCCCCTGCTCCAGCTGCTCAAACTGATACCGCAGCTCTTCCCTCTCGGAGGGTGGAATATACCTGTCCAGGAACAACTGAGTGAACTGCTCCCATGTGAAAGGAAGGGAACTTGCTGGCCTACCAAGGATAAATGACTGCCACCATCTGCGGGCCCTTCCCTCTAGCTGAAAAGTAGTGAAATCAACCCCACGGGACTCCAAAATCCTCATGTTGTGAAGTATGTCCCTGTACCTATCAATGAAGTCATGGGCATCCTCTTCCCTCTCACCTCTAAAGACAGGAAGGTGCAATCGAGTCCATCTGTCAAATAACTTATGCGGATCACCGTCAGCAGCTGGTCTATGCTCTGGTGCTACTACTGCTGGCTGTGCTCCACCCACAGGTAGAGTACCAGAGTCTGATATACTGCCGTTTCATGACCTGCGACCTGGGTGGTAGGGGTCTGAACTCCCCCTCCCACCTGAGATGTGGCAGGATCTGCTGGAAATAAACCAGCCTGGGTCATAGTGTCCATGAACCACATCATACTGCCCAAGACCTCCTGGAAGCCTGGTGCAGTCATGAAATCCAACGGAGTCGGATCTGCTGGGGGTACCTCACCCCGCTTTTCAATAATGGGATCCTCTGCTGTATCCGTTGGGGTGCTAATGGAACAACTCTAGGACGCCCTCATCCTCTACCGCGGGCCGGTGCCCTCCTCTAGCTTTTGCTACGGCCTCAGACGGTTGGGGTAGAGACATCTCCCGGGTATGGAACGTCGGCTGCGCGTGTCCTCACCATATGTGAGAGAATATAAGAATGAGAATTAGTAACCATCGACTACACGATAAAATAGGAATAAAGAGAGGTTTCTTAACACCCTGTAGCCCCCTGAAGATAAATACAGACGTCTTCGTATCGATCCGCAAGACTCTATTAGGTTTGCTTGTGACTTGTGAGACCTACGTGAACCTAGAGCTCTGATACCATGTTGTCACGACCCTGATTCCAATTAAGGTCGTGATGGCTCCCAACACTGGAGTCAGGCAAGCCAACACTAGTTTGCTAACAAAATTACTTAAATAAATGAGATGTTCAAATACTTGTCCAGTTTTAATTTAAATAGTCCTTTAATGAAAATGAGGAAATGAGGAAAATTGATTTGAAGTAACTAAGAAATCGTTTGCCAGCATAAACAGATTAGCAAAATACTAGCGAGTCAACTACGCGTGCCAAGACCTAGTGTCACAAGTCCACAAGCGACTAGTGAAATATACATATAGACAAAATAAATGTACAACTGTCTGGGTAGACAGAAATATTGAACAATAATAGAAACTCCACAGTGCTGCTGAGGAACACCAGGAAGAGCAGCTCACCGTGTAGTCTAATCTAGATAGTACTCTCAATGATGGACACCAGAATAGTGACCAGGTGTTACAACCTCAGAACCTGTACAATTAAGTACATAAGCGTAGCATGAGTACAAATAAACAAATATGTACCCAGTGAGTATCCCGTCTAAACTCGAAGAAGTAGTGACGAGAGGTAGACGAATTACTCACTAGGGTCATTAGCACTAGTATAATTAAATAAATCTAGACATGATTAACAGTCACGGAAATCAAGTAGACATGGAATATGAAGTATGTGAACTAAAATCTACCCGCAAATATCAAATAATAATATCAATAAAAGTCTCAAGTCCCCTTCCACAAACAACAATTTATTTGATAATAACAATAAGACTCTTAGTCAAATACATAACACATAATATGCCGAAGCGTACGGCCGAAGTGACGCGAAAATAAATGTGCAATGCCGAGGGTCGAGCAGCACGAACCATAGATTCATCCATTACCCCGCTCGCGAATCGATCATGCGACGCGGTTGACATAAATATAGGGCTACCCCGCTCGCGAATCATACATACGACATGGGTGCTCGTAGACATACACAGAATCATCAGGAACTTCAGGAATTTATCATGGATTATACTTGAAACCAGAGATTTAAACACTTAAATCTTACACATAACTTCCTAAAATCCTCATATCAATATCAAAGATAATAAGCAACTAGGAACACATGCAAGGATACATGTAAGGCACATAAATGCATGCTTGTGAAATCCTAAGTTTCTACCCGACATAACATAGTAGTAGCTACGCACGGACTCTCGTCACTTTGCGCGTGCGTAGCCCCCACAAATAAGGATAATTCAATGATTAACATTTACCTATGGGGACAATTCCCTCTTACAAGGTTGGAAAGGAGACTCACCTTGCGTAGAATCTACTTCCATGTCAAGAATGTGCCCGAAACTCCAAACTTTACACCCGAGGACTCAAAACTAGTCAAATGATATATAAATATGTCAATGCATGCTCAAAGTATGGAAATTCTCCTACTTATTTAGTAAATCCACTATTCTTGAAGAAATCCCAAAATACATCCCCGGGCCCACATGCTCGGATTCCGGAAATTTTCGAAGATAACACTCACCCATAGCCTAAGGATCATTAATATATAGTTTTTGTATGATTTCATGGTAGAAATGTGGTTAAATTATCTAAAGTTCATCAACCCTAGGTTTTAACTTTAACCCCTTTGATTTCCACTAATTAGATGTTAATCTTCCTAAGGTTTGGTGCATTAATCTAACATTTAAATGGGAATTATTTAGCTCTTAGTAGCTAGGCCGAATACCCTCTTGAAAGCTCTCAAAATCGCCAATGGAGGAGAAGAAATGGTGAAAAATGGACAAATCCCGTATTAAATGAGATCACTTCCTTCAGTGCTCTCGCACCTGCGGCTCGAAAACCGCACCTGCGATCCAAAGGTTGCACCTGCGGAAGTGGCCTAGGAAGCCTGGGGCCGCACCTGCGAAGGAAGTCCCGCACCAGTAGGTCCGCGCCTGCGGAAAGAGGTCCGCACCTGCGGTTTGGACCAGATTCTCTGGGGGTCACACCTGCGGAGTCTTGACCGCAGGGACGGTCTCGCACCTGTGACCTGGGCAACCGCACCTGCGGTCACACCAGATCTGATGCAGCAACAACTAAAGATGCTGGTTTTTGGCTCCGTTTGGTATCTGGAAGGCACCTGGGCCCACCCGAGTCCCCGTGCAATTATACCAACAAGTACTAAATTATATTACGGACTCACTCGAGCCTTCGGAACACCCAAAACAACACTAAAACTCAAAATCACCCCTCAAAACCCCTAGAATCTAACTTAAGAATTTCTAAGTTCTTGAATTCTGTTTCAATGCGTCGAACCGACCTATACTCCTCGGAATGACACCAAATTTTGCAAGAAAGTCACAAATGACGTAACAGAACTATTCCTGATCTCGGAATTCCGTTCGAACCTCGATAACATGAAAACATGTCCCAAGCCAAATTATGAACTTAAGGAAACTCTATTTCGCTATTCGGCGTTGAAACGCTCCCGGGCCATACAAAACCCAATCCGGACATAAGCACAAGTCTGAAATCATCATACGAAGCTACTGGAATCGTGGAAACTCGATTTCAAGGTCATTTACTCAAAATGTTGACCGAAGTCAAACTTGGACTTAAAAGCCAACCTTAAGGAACTAAGTGTTCCTATACCATCCTAAACACTTTCGAATCCCGAACCGCTCATCCCCGCATGTCACCAATCACTATAACCCTCTATGGGAAGTCTTATTTAGGGGAACGGGGTTCGAATACGCAATACGACCTGTTGTGTCGTTACACTTGTTATCATTACTAGTCGACTACTTAGAAAACTAGCCAACTTATAAGGATTAAAATTAAAAATAGTCAATTCACCCCCCCCCCTCTCTTGCACTTTCATATTCATGCTCACAATAGTTATACTCAGTCATAGTAACTCTTGTACATGTTTACCTCAGTCTCCATTATCTTTTGTTGATGCACTGTAATACTTTGATTTGAACTACTTTCCTTTATTGATTGAAAACTGTTAGGCTAGAGAGGTATATAGAGAGTGAGGCCGAGGGCCTATTGTGAGATATTGTACTATAGCACGTGAGTTTTCCGTGCGGATCCAGATTTCACTATAGCACGTGAGTTGTCCGTGCGGATCCTGATATGATATGATAACACGTGAGTTGTCCGTGAAACACGTGAGTGGTCCGTGCCGATTAGCGCTTGGGCTATAAGAGCCCCTCCGGAGTATGAACGCCCCCAATGAACTCATATGCCTATTGAGCGTGTGCGTTGAGGGCTGAGGGATTGAGTGACATTGTTGTGAGGTTTCATCTATTTTTACTATTGTTTCATTTATCTGCTAAGTGTCTTGTAATAGTTGATAATTCATGAGATTAACCTTTACTCCTGTTTATTCTTAACTGTGAAAAGTTATTAAATGAATTGTTTTTCTTAACTCGTCACTACTACTCCTTTTCTTAGTTATTTTTGTTACTTGCTGAGTCGGTTGTACTCATGCTACACCCTACACTTCATGTGCAGATCCAAGTGTATTTGAGCGCGGTGATTGTTGAGTTCAGGCCATCAGAGTTCGGAGACTGCAAGGTAACTGCTAGCATCCACAAGACCTTGTTACTCTTTCTATTTCCTTTTCTGGTTGTATTGACATTTATACAGTTGATGTTATAGTTTATGGATTTAGACGCTCATGACTTAGTGACACCCCGATGTTTGGGGCTCGTTTTCCGCATTTTATTTTAAAATTTAAAGTTTAACTTGATTTTGTGGGAATTTCTAATATTAAGAATCTTTACATAGCTCTTATAATCAAATTGGTAGTATTCGGGATAAATAGTCTTGCCTAGTATCACGATAGGTGCCATCACGACAAGGTTTAGTTTTGGGTCATGACATATATGAATACTAATTGTCCTAAAGTTAACCATCTTTCTTTTGCAAATGGAACAATTCTATTATATAATGGAAACAATATGTCCATGAGATTGATTTTGAGTAACTTATTTGAAGAAGATCTCTGAACAACTCATCAATAAGAACAAGAGTTGTTTTGCAATGAGCATCATAAACCAATTTCGTCACAATCAACAGAATGAAGGTTATCACTAGCATGAAATACCAAAAGTTTCCCCATTAAATATCTATGATGCCCTCTCACTACAGGGAGAAAGAAGATTGAATTTTATTTAGATATTGTGAACCAAGTCATTGGTAGAATCAAAGGGTGGCATATTAAACTCCTCACCACTAGGGAAGAGACATCCTCATCAGATGTGTTCATCTAGTTCTCCATATACATCTACTGGATGCTGTGAATCCACCCAAAGGAACACTAGAGCTTATAGAGAAATTCATGGTCAGATTCTTCTGGTCAGGGCAAGATAGTGGAGGAAAGTATCACTGGGCTGCATGGAAGAACTTGTGCTACCCTTATAGTCAAAGGGGTGCTAATTTTAGGAGGCTCACTGATACTTGCAAAGACTTCATAGCTAAAAAGTGGTGGAACCGTAGAACTACTAACTCTCTATGGGAATCCTTCATTATTAATAAATACTATGAATTGAAGCATCACATAACTACCAACTGGAATAAGGGGAACTCGCAAAACTAGAAAGACATTTATGACATCAGAGAAGAAATGGAACTCTTTATATTTTGGAACTTTGGTAAATGAGATGTCTCCTTTTGGTTTGACAACTGGTGTCTCTTGGTACCCCTATACAAGATTACTCCTCAGAGGCACCCTTACCTAACATTAAGCTTAACGAGACACAACAACTAGAACCGAAACATGCTCACAATTCAACCCAATGAAGACACTAAAACCCATCTTTTATCCTTGGGCATTGAGCTAACACCCTACACTTAAACCATTGCATGTCCCCAAGCAATCAATCTACACTTCACATAGAGACGACCTTTTCAAATAACTCTCCTAACTCATCCTACCAAGAAGAATTAAGAAAGACTAAGCACCATATTGTAACATTCTAGCCTCAAGACTCGACTCAAAAGTACCACATATTTCTTAGAACCTTCTCACTAACTCTAACACAGAAGCCAAAGACATTACCTATCTTTTGCTAGTTACGTTCCCTCACACCAAATATAGAGAGTAGTTCCACACACAATAAAATTTAAGAACAAATAGGAATTCAAGATAGAATGAAGTCACTCACTCTCAGAATTAAAAATCATAGTGTAATACTCTACTAGTTTGAGCTTATTCGGTCTAAGATCAAGTAGGACTTTATTTGATTGTAATGTATGCTATGCGACAGGTAGGATACATTTGGATAAAGTGACTACACCTCCCTGATTATTTAATACATACAATTGACAATCTGAACCCACACTAATGTTGAACGAAACCCCAACCTTCACAACAGCATAACATCAAGCTCCCAATTTCCTTAAGCACAAACAAGATGAGAACTAGCAAGAAATCAAATATTTATTCTTTTCTAAAACATACACAACTCTTTTTTTTTAATTTCTAATAACTTATTTTTTCCAAGAAAATTCATTTTGTTTTTCAATTCCCTACAAACGGCTCTCACAATTATTCAAATAGTGTACCTTTCTCCATTATTTCTAAATTCCACTCAAAAACCCAACCATACTTCTATTTAGCTTTTAACAAGGTTATAACAATTTCAAGTGTTTGAGAGAGGTAAAATTTTCAAACAGATAGTCTATTCAAAGAAAGGGGTCAGTCTTATAGTGTGGTTGCCAAAGAAATAGGACTACAAGCTCAAAGGGACTAGCTGAGATACACATTAATTGGGTGGGTAAAAGCATATATCTCGCCCAACAAAAAAATGCCTCTATCACTTCCTCGATTGAACATGACTGTTATTTCTCCTTGCAAATACACAAGGCAAGTTCCAGACATCAACTTCATGCACAAAATATCAACAATAACCTCACTTGTCACAACTCAATTTACCCCCGAAAGGTATCGTGACGACACCTAGTCTCTAAGACTAGGTAAGCCTAATTTTCGCGGATAAAACTTAATTAAAAACATAATAAATATAGAAATTAAGGAAAAAATCTGAATAATCATAACGATGCCGATCGACATGTACAAAATATTTATCCCAAAGACCCGGAATATCACAAGCTTCTAACAACAACTATAGCTCTAAGCAAGTATGGAAAGTACATAAGAAAAACTCTAAAGGATAGATAAGAATGAGGCTCAGTGGATTCTGCGGACACGTCAGAAATACCTTTCGGTCTCCTAGAATCAACAACAAAAACTATCCACGAGGCTGATAACTCGTACCTGGATCTGCACATGAAGACATGTGCATGAAAGGGCATGAGTACACCACATTTGGTACCCAGTAAATGCCAAGCCTAACCCCGGTCAAGTAGTGACGAGGTCAGGTTAAGGCTCTACTGGATTAAATATAATCAATTTAAAAATAGTAAAAGAGTTAAATATATTCTACTGTAAACAATTTAAGAAAATATTCGAAAAACTTAACAGTAAAAGGGAGCCCTTAGCTCAGAACAAGGTAAGCACAAAGTGGAATCTCCCGGGATACCGTGCCGTAGTTCCAGATGGTTATGTAGTACAGGGGATCTCCCAGAATACGTACGTAGTCCCAAAAAAAATATGCAGTGCTGGGGGATCTCTCAAAATACGTCCATAATCCCAATTTAAATATGCAATACATGGGGATCTCCCGGAATACATCCGTAGTCCTAATTTAAATATGCGGTACAGGGGGATCTCCTGGAATATATTCGTAGTCCCAATTTAAATATGTGATGCAAGATAAATGATATATATGTCATAAATTATACAGTGAATCTAAATCACAAATAGGAAAAAACAATAAGCTAACTAGGCATGGCGCACAGAGTATCAAGTAGACAATTAGACGCATAAGCATGCTTTTCTAATCTAAGCTAAACAGTTTAACATATTAATACAACATAATAGGAGGAAAACAATTTATGATTCAATAAAGTGAAATGGAATTATTGCAATAACAGCTCATGTACGTACTTGTAATGACCCGACTGGTCGTTTTGCGTTATCGGAGCCCGTTCCCCTATGTGATATTTCCCATAGAGGATTCTTGTGATTTGTGACTTGCGGGGATGGATGGTTCGGGATTTGGACGTGTTTAGAGTGCTATAGGAACACTTGGTTCCTTAAGGTTGGCCTTTTGGCCAAGTTTGACTTCGGTCAACATTTTGAGCAAACGACCTCGGAATTATGTTCTGATAGTTTCAGTAGCTTAGTATGATGATTTCAGACTTGGGCGTATGTTCGTAACGGGTTTTCGATGACCCGGGAGCATTTCGGCGCCCATTATAGAAATAAAGATTTACTTAAGTTTGAAATTTTGTTTGGAACGTGATTTTATGTTATCAAAGTCCGAACGGAATTCCGAGAATGGGAATAGCTCCATTATGTCATTTATAACTTGCCTGTAAAATTTGGTGTCATTCCGAGTAGTATAGGTCGGTCCGGCGCATTGTTATAGAAATCAAGAACTTGAAATTTCTTAAGTTATGATTCTAGGGGTTTTGGGGTGTGATTTTGAGTTTTAGCATTATTTTGAGTGTTCCGAAGGCTCGAGCGAGTCCGTATTATGATTCGAAACTTGGTGGTATATTTGGACGGGGGATCGGGTGGGCCCAGGTGCCTCTCGGGCACCAAACAGGGCTAAAAACCAGCTGATGCAATTGCTGGTGCACCTGATCTGGTGTGACCGCAGGTGCGGTTGTCGAGTCGCAGGTGCGGGAGCGCTCCTGCGGTCCCATCCTTGCAGGTGCGGAAACCAGTGGCCAGGCCATTTCTTGCAGGTGCAGTCTCCTCTCCGCAGGTGGGAGCCCAGCCTTCCCCGTCCAGTTCCGTAGGTGCGAGCTTTTGCTCGTAGGCGCGAGACCGCAGGTGCGGTCCTTGAGCCGCAGGTGCGAAATCACTGTAAGCTTAGGCAGTGTGTTTCTTTAAAACACGGTATTTTACCCATTTCCTTCACTTCTTCGAGATTAGACGGGATACTCACTGGGTATATATTTATTTATGTACTCATGCTATGCTTCTGTACTTAATTGTACAAGTTTTGAGGCTAGTGCATCTGGTTATCAGACCGGAGCTAGATACTGATTACAGGGGACCTGACTTCACGGTGAGCTGCTTCTCCTGACGATCCTCAGCAGCACCATGTAGTTCCTTTTTGCTTATTTTCCCGTCTATTTCATTCTGACTGTGGGACTGTATATTATATCCTTGTACATTCTGTTAGTATTCCCGCACCGCTCGTGACACTAGTTCCTGGAACACATACGTAGTAGTTATTATGGGATATGGACTGTATATATACTTTGGCTCACGCCTCTTTATGGCTGCTTTTGGTTAAAATCTGGATTTCCTCCCATTTATGATATTATGTTTCAAACTTTAAATTTGGTATATGATGTACGGTTTATTTAAATAAGAAAGAACCATTTAGTAAATTGAGTGATGGCTTATCTGACCCCGCTGTTGGGCGCCATCACGGCCTAAGTTAGGATTTGGGTCGTGACAGTACTCGTCACCTCACGTACACGGCGCCCACATATCAAACAACCTAAGGGAAAGTACCAAACACAAGGTTAGGAAAGCCACTTACCTCAACCACTCAATTCAACTTGAAATCACTTTCTTGCCATGAGTACCTGACTCCAAATGGACCAAATCTGTTCAATTCAATTGCACAATGTAAATATAACTTTAAGTAACTAGTTTAACTAATAAATTCGAAGCTAATACATGAAATCAGGAAAATCGCACCAAAAAGTCCCCCGGCCCACGTCTTGGAATCGAGTAAAATCACAAAATTCCGAACACCCATTCACCCACGAGTCTAACCTTACCAAATTTACTCAAATCCGATACCAAATTCTCGCTCAAAACCAAAAAACTCGGCCTAGGAACTTTTCACAATTTCCCTCAATTTTCAGCCCATATTCGAAATTAGATGATGCATTTAACCATAAATTAACGGGAATTAATCAAAACTAAGTAAGAATCACTTACCCTCAACGCCCACCTGAAAATCCCTCCAAGAATCGCCTAATCCCGAGCTCTCAACTCAAATTGTGAAGAATGACTTAAACAATCATTTTTGAACAATTTAATTCTGCCAAGATTTTCCTTAATCGCGATCGCGTAAGTACACACGCCATCGCGAAGAACCCCTTCATGAAATCGCGATGAAGAAAAACCAGTTGCACTCACACCAGCAAAACCAGCTATCACCCCAAGTCGAAAAATGACCCGTTACGCATCCGAAACATACCCGAAGCCCCCGAGACCTCAACAAAACCTACCAACCAATACCATAACACAATACGAACTTAGAAGAGCCTTCAAACCACCTTGCACAACACCAAAAACATGACTTAAACACGGATTCAAGCCTAAGAACTTATCATTTTTCCAAAATCTACAAACGATGTCGAAACACGTCAAACCTCGTCCGAATGACCTAATATTTGACACACAAGTCACAAATAACACTACGAACCTACAACCACTTTCGGAATTCCATTCCGAGCCCGATATCAAAATTTCACCTATCGGCCGAAATCGCCGAAAATCTAACTTTTGCCAATTCAAGCCTAAATTTACTACGGACCTCGAAAATACATTCTGGACGCACTCCTAACCCCAAAATTACTCAACGGAGCTAAAGAAGTCAACATAATTACATTCCGGATCCGTGTTCACACAGTTCCGACTATGGTCCGATTTCTTAGGCTTAAACTCATAATTAGGGACTATGTGTCCCAAAACTCTCCGAATTCCATAACTAATCACTCTGGCAAGTCCCAATAGCAGAAACAAACATGGGGAAATCAATTATTAGGGGATCGGGTCTCTAACTCTCAAACGACCGGTCGGGTCGTTACATTCTTCCTCTCTTAAGAAAATCATTCATCCTCGAACGAGTATGAAGACATACCTGAAGTTGTGAAAAGATGAGGGTACTGGCTGCGCATATCCTGCTTGGTCTCCCAAGTAGCCTCCTCGATCGGCTGACCCTTCCATTGAACTTTTACTGATGCAATATTCTTTGACCTGAGCTTTCTGACCTGCCTATCCAAAATGGCTACTAGCTCCTCAACATAAGATAGATCATTGTCCAACTGGACTGAACTGAACTGAAATCCAATACATGCGCCGGATTACCGTGATACTTCTGGAGCATAGAGACGTGGAACAATGGATGAACTCCTGCTAGGATGAGAGGCAAGAAAAGCTCATAAGCAACCTCCCCAATGCACCGCAATATCTCAAAAGGGCTAATGAACCTCAGACTCAGCTTACCCTTCTTCCCGAACCTCATGACGCCCTTCATTGGCGATACCTGAAGCACAACCCGATCACCAGTCATAAATGCAAAATCACGAACCTTCCGGTCCGCATAACTCTTCTGCCTGGACTGGGCCTTGCGAAGCCTCTTTTGAATCACCTTCATCTTATCCAGGGCATCCTGGACCAAATTTGTACCTAACAATCGGGCCTCACCCGACTCAAACCATACCACTGGGGACCGGCACCGCCTACCCTACAAAGCCTCATACAATGCCATTTGAATGTTGGACTGGTAACTATTATTATAAGCAAGCTTTGCAAGTGGCATATCCCATGACCCTCCAAATTCCATCACACAGTCACGAAGCATATCCTCAAGAATCTGAATGGTGCGCTCGGACTGCCCTTATGTCTGAGGGTCAAAGGTTGTACTCAATTCCACCCTGGTGCCTAGCTCCTACAGAACGACTCTCTAGAACCGTGATGTGAACTGTGTACCTCTTTCTGAAATGATAGATACTAGAATACCGTGAAGGCGGACAATCTCCCTGATATAAATCTCAGCCAACCTCTCTGAGTTGTATGTAGACAATAATGGAATGAAATGGGATGACTTGGTCAGCCGATCCACGATCACCCATATAGCATCGAACTTTCTCAAAGTCCGAGGAAGTCAAACCACAAAGTCCATGGTAATTCGCTCCCACTTCTACTCTGGGAGCTCAATCTGCTGAAGTAGTTCCCCTGGTCTCTGATGTTCATATTTAACTTGCTGATAGTTGAGACACTTGGCCACAATTCCAGCTATATCCTTTTTCACCATTCTCCACCACTAGTGTTGTCTTAGGTCCTGTCACATCTTCGCGACACCCGGATGAATGGAGTACCGCGAGCTATGGGCCTCCTTAAGAATCAGCTCCCGGAGCCCATCCACATTGGGCACACAGATCGGACCCTGCATCCTCATCACACCATCATCACCTATAGTCACATCTCTGGCATCACCTTGCCGGACGCTGTCCTCAAGAACCAGAAGGTGGGGATTATCATACTGGCACCCTCTGATGCAATCATAAAGAGAAGACCAAGCAACCACACAATCTAATACCCGACAAGGCTCTGAAATATCCAATCTCACGAACTGGCTGGCTAAGGCCTGAAGGCTAAGGGCCTCTCAGCTGCCGGAAGATATACCAAACTCCCCAAACTCTTCGCCCGGCGACTCAAGGCATCGACCACCACATTGGCCTTCCCCGGGTGGTATATATAGTGATGTCATAGTCCTTGAGCAGATCCAACCATCTCCGCTAGCGTTGATTAAGGTCCTTCTTCCCGAACAAGTGCTGTAAACTTTGGTAATCAGTGTAAATCTCACAGGGAACACCGTACAAATAATGATGCCAGATCTTCAATGGCGTGAACAATAGCTTCCAACTTGAGGTCATGAACCGGATAGTTCTTCTCATGCACCTTCAATTGTCTGGACGCGTAGGCAATCACCCTACTGTCCTGCATTAATACTGCTCCAAGGCCAATCCCCGAGACATCATAATAGGCTATATAAGACCTGAACCTATAGGCAATACCAACACTGGAGCTATAGTCAAGGATGTCTTGAGCTTCTGAAATCTCTCCTCACACTCTTCAGTCCATCTAAACGAAGAACCCTTCTGGGTCCGTCTGGTCATATGTGCTGCAATAGATGAAAATCCCTCTATAAAGAGATGGTAGTACCCCGCCAAACCAATGAAAGTACGGATCTCTGTAGTTGAGGATGGTCTAGGCCAACTCTGCACTGCCTCTACCTTCTTCAGATCCACCTTGATCCCATCACAAGGCACTAAGTGGCCCAAGAATGCCACTGAATCAAGCCAGAACTCACACTTAGAATATTTTGCATACAATATCTTCTCCCTCAATGTCTGAAGCACGATCCTCAAGTGCTGCTCATGATCTTCCTGAGACCGGGAATATACTAGAATATCGTCAATAAACACAATGACAAAGGAATCAAGATAAGGACGGAAAACACTGTGCATCAAATGCATAAAGGCCTCTAGGGAATTGGTCAGCCCAAATGATATGACAAAAAAACTCATAGTGACCATATCTGGTTCTGAAGGCAGTCTTCGGGATGTCCGGCTCTTGAATCTTCAACTAATGATAAACAAAACGCAAGTCAATTTGGAAAATACCTTGGCACCCTGTAACTTATCAAATATATTATCGATGCAAGGCAAAGGATACTTGTTCTTTACTGTAACTTTGTTCAATTGCCGATAAACAATACACATAGGCATAGAACCATCCTTTTTATTCACAAATAATACCGGAGCACCCCAAGGTGATACACTAGGCCTGATGAAACCCTTATCAAGTAACTCCTGCAACTGCTCATTCAACTCTTTTAACTCAGGAGGAGCCATACTATAGGGAGGAATAGAAATGGGCTGAGTGCCTGGCAGCAAATCAATGTCTTGATCGGGCGGCATACTTGGAACATAAGCTGGAAATACATCAGGGAAGTCCCTCACTACTGGGACTTATTCAATTGTAGGGGTATCAACACTGATGTCACGACCCAAATCCTAACCTAGGTCGTGATGGCGCCCAACTGCGGGGTTAGGCAAGCCAACACAAAATCACTAAGTGTTACCCTTTCCAATTGATTAAGTATTCCAACATTTACCAGTTTTAAACAGTTTTAAGCATGATATCCAAAAATGATAATCTGGTGATAAGAAATAAAGCTATAACGATGCACGAGCAAACAGATAAGCATATACATGAATATACAACCCAAAACCCGAAATAAACACTACGTGTGTGTGCTAGGAGCTAATGTCACGAGGGTCACGATCATGCTAACAGAATAACCAAAAGGTAATATATATACAATCCCACTGTCTGAAGGAAATAGACGGGAAAACAGAAAAGGAAAACAACATGGTACTGCTGGAAACCGCCAGAAAAAGCAGCTCACCGTGAAGTCAAATCCACTAACTCAGGATCTATCTCCGGTATAATAACCAGAAGCACCGACCTCAGTACCTGTACAGTTAAGTACAGAAGTGCAAAATGAGTACATATTAAATAAATATGTACCCAAGTGAGTATCCCGTCAAATCTCGAAGAAGTAGCAACGAGAGGTCGACTTGACACTCACTAAGGTCAAACAGTATAATATGCGACAGGATATAACAAAAAAAAAATAGTAGGCATGTAAGACAGTAAGCAGCAGTTATGTATAAAACACAAGGATCCAAGTAAATACTGAAACAAATAACAACGTCCGCTTTCTTTCCCCCAAATATCTAACACAAGTCAATATCCATGAAACAATGCCAAATAGTCATGCGCACATAGGAATAAGACAACCAGCCGGAGGCATAAGGAAAATGTCCATGCACTGTCGAGGATCGAACGACCCGTCCCATAAGTGCATCTCAATGTAATCATATCATATCATAGTATAATTCTCGTCCATGCACTGCCGAGGATCGAACGGCCCGTACCAAAAGTGCATTCTCAATTATATCATCTCTGTGCACTGCCGAGGATCGATCGGCCCGTCCCAAAAGTGCACCTTTAAATCCGTCGTGGTGTACGGCCCGCTCCCATGAGAGTGGGGGAAATCACACATCGCTCGCGAAATGTAAATTGCGAAGCGGTCACATGCACACAGAATAACTTATAAAACTTACTTTCCATAACCAATTCTTTTCAAATCAACAATTTCCATAAAGCTTCAGAGAAACAATACTATACATAACATGATCTCATAGTACCTATGGCAGTACAAGGAAGCATATAAAGGCATTACAAAGAAGCATATAAGGCATAATGTGGGCCTAACTACCCGGACATAACAGTGATAGCAGCTACGTACGGACTCTCGTCACTTGGTGCGTATGTAGCCCCCAAAACACGTGCACATAACATGTACATCACCTATGGGGACAATTCCCTCTTACAAGGTTAGAAATAAGACTCACCTCGTGCCGAATCTACCTCTCGGACCGCGAATGCGCCTGAAACTCCGAACTCTACACCCGAGGACTCGCAACTAGCCAAAAGGTGTACAATTATATCAATGCATGCTCAATGTGGGGAAATTATCCTATTTATTCAATAAAATCATCATTCTAGAAGAATTCCCAAAATTCAACCCCGAGCCCGCATGCTCGGATTCCGAAAACTTCTCGAAGGAATCACTCAAACAAAGCCTAAGGATTATTAATATATAGTTTCTACTTGAATTCATAGCATTAAACGGACAATTCGCTAATTTCCTCAAAAACCCTAAATTTTCTACCCAAATCTTGATTTCCAATACCTAGTAGTTAATCCCATTAATAATTCAGGTATTAAACTAGTAATAAGGAGGAACTAACTTACCTCTGCAGTAGCTAGGCCGTGGTGTGTTCTTCCCAAGCTCACAAGTCTCTAATGGAGGTATGAAATGAAGAGGGATGAAGAAATCCCGTATTTTAAAGATTATGTACTGCCTGGCCTACAGGGATTCCGCACCTGCGGCTCGAGGATCGCACCTGCGGTGTCGCTCCTGCGAGCCGGGGCTCGCACCTGCGGAACTGGGCAAGAGGGGCTAGGGTCGCACCTGCATAGGGGTTACCGCACCTGCGGTTCCGCTCCTGTGGACCTTTGTCCGCACCTGCGAGAAAGGGGGACCTCACCTGGGGTCACACCTGCGATGCTTGGGACCGCAGGAGCGGTCTCGCACCTGCGAGTGGGCAACCGCACCTGCGGTCACACCAGATCAGGTGCACCAGCAGTTGCATCGGCTGGTTTTTGCCCCGTTTGGTGCCCGGGAGGCACCCGGGGCCCACTTGAGCCCCCGTCCAAATATAACAACAAGTCCTAAATCATAATACAGACTCGCTCGATCCTTCAGAACGCCCGAAACAACGCTAAATCTCAAAATCACACTCCAAAACCCCTAAAATCATAACTTAAGAAACTTCAAGTTCTTGATTCCTATAACAATGCGCCGGACCGACCTATACAACTCGGAATGACATCAAATTTTTCAGACAAGTCATAAATGACATAACGGAACTATTCCCGGTCTCGGAATCACATTCGGACCTCAATAACATAAACTCACGTTTCAAACAAAATTTCAAACTTAAGGAAATCCTTATTTCTATATCGGGCGCCGGAACGCTCCCGGGTTATCGAAAACCCATTCGCACATACGCTCGAGTCCGAAATCATCATACGAAGCTACTGACACTGTCAGAATTCGATTCCGAGGTCGTTTGCTCAAAATGTTGACCGAAGTCAAACTTGGCCAAATAGGCCAAGCTTAAGGAACCAAGTGTTCCTATATTGCTCAAAACACTTCCAAATCCTGAACCACCCGTACCCGCAAGTCACAAATCACAAGAAGACGCTATGGGAAGACTTATACAGGGAAACAGGGTCCAATAACATAAAAGAACCGGTCGGGTTGTTACATTCCCCCTCTTAAACAAACGTTCGTCATCGAACATGACTAGAATCGTACCTAAAGTGCTCAATAACTTTGAATATCTGCTCCGCATGTCCTCCTCGGACTCCCAAGTCGCCTCATCGACTGGTTGGCCCCTCCATTAGACGTTCACGACAGAAACTCTCTTAGACCTCAACTGGCGGTCCGGTCTATCAATTATAGCAACTGGCTCCTCCTCGAAGCCCAACTTATCATCTAGCTGAATAGTGCTGAAATCAACCACGTGAGAGAAATCGGCATGATATCTCCGGAGCATGGATACATGAAAAATCGAATGAGCTCCGGATAAACTGGGAGGTAAAGCTAGCTCATAAGCAACCTTCTCGACTCGCCTCAATACCTCGAAAGAACCAATAAATCTTGGGCTCAGCTTGCCCTTCTTCCCGAATCTCATAATGCCCTTCATCGGTGAAACCTTTAGCAGAACTTTCTCTCCCTCCATAAATGCTACGTCACGCACCCTCTGATCCGTATAACGCTTATGTCTTGACTGTGCTGTGCGGAGTCTCTACTAAATCAACTTCACCTTCTCCAAAGCATCTCTCACCAAATAAGTGCCATACAATCTAGCCTCACCAGGCTCAAACCACCCGATAGGAGAACGACACCGACGATCGTACAAAGCCTCAAATGGGGCCATCTCGATACTGGACTGATAACTATTATTGTACGCAAACTCAGCCAAAGGCAAGAACTGGTCCCACTGACCCCCAAAGTCAATCACACAAGCCCTGAGCATATCTTCCAATATTTGAACTGTACGCTCCGACTGGCCATCAGTCTGAGGGTTAAATGCTGAACTGAGATCTATCTGAGTGCCCATATCACTGTGCAATGCTCTCTAGAAGTGCGAGGTGAACTGAGGACCTCGATTTGATATAATGGACACCGGCACACCGTGCAACCGGACTATCTCCCGAATGTAGATCTGGGCTAGCCTCTCAGAAGTGTAAGTAGTATCCACATGAATGAAATGCGCCGACTTGGTCAATCTATCCACAATGACCCAAACCGCGTCAACCTTCTTCAAAGTCCGAGGCAACCTAACCACAAAGTCCATAGTGATGCTCTCCCACTTCCACTCAGGAATGGGCATCTGCTAAAGTAGGCGTCCTGGCCTCTGGTGCTCATATTTGACCTGCTGGCAATTAAGACATCTAGCCACATACCCCACAATGTCTTTCTTCATCAGCCTCCACCAGTAATGTTGTCTCAAATCGCGATACATCTTTGTCGCACCCGGATGAACAAAATACCGAGAACTGTGCGCTTACGCTTGAATCCTTTCCCTCAGGCCGTCAACATCAGGAACACACAAATGGCCCTGGAGTCTCAAAACACCATCCTCGCCCAAAGTAACCTCCTTGGCCCTCCCCTAGACCACTATCTCTCGAAGCTCTGCTAAGCATAGATCATCAACCTGCCGGGCCTTAATCTCCCCCAATAACGAAGACTGAGTAACCACATGGGCTAGAACTCGGCGAGGCTCCGAAAGATCTAATCTCACTAGGCGATTAGCCAAAGGCTGAATGTCTAAGGCTAGAGGTCTCTCCTCTGCTGCGATGTAGGCCAAACTACCCATACTCTCTGCCCTCCTACTCAGGGCATCTGCTACCCCATTTTCCTTGCCCGGATGATAAAGAATAGTAATATCAATATCCCTATCCCTGAATAAGTGCTGCAGACTGCGGTGGTCTGTATAAACCACACAAAACACACCATACAAGTAGTGCCTCCAATTCTTCAAAGCATAAACAATTTCCTCCAACTCCAAGTCGTGCACATGGTAATTCTTCTCATGAACCTTCAGCTGACGTGAAGCATAAGCAATAACTCTCCCGTCCTGCATCAACACACATCCCAACCCGATGCGTGAAGCATCACAATACACAGTATACATCCTAGAACCGGAAGGCAATGTCAGAACTAGTGCCGAGGTCAATGCTAACTTGAGCTTCTGAAAGCTCGCCTCACACTCGTCAGACAATAGGAAGGGGGAATTCTTCTGAGTCAATCTGGTCAATGGAGCTGCAATAGAAGAGAATTCCTCCACAAATCGGCGATAATAGCATGCTAGACCCAGAAAGCTCTTGATCTCTGTAGCTAAAGTAGGACGCGGCCAACTCTGAACTGCCTCAATCTTCTGTGGATCAACCTTGATACCTTCTCCGGATACCACATGCCCCAATAATGCCACAGAATCTAACCAGAACTCACAATTGGAGAACTTAGCGTATAGCTTCTATTCCCGCAAGGTCTTGAGCACAACCCTCCAATGCTATCATGCTCACCCAGGCTCCGCGAGTAAAACAAGATGTCATCATTGAAGACAACGACGAAGGAATCAATATACGGTCTGAATACCCTATTCATCAAGTCCATGAATTCTGCTGGGGAATTAGTCAAACCAAAGGACATCACCAGGAACTCAGAATGGCCATATCTGGTACGAAATGCAGTCTTCGGAACATCTGAAGCCCGAATCTTCTACTGATGATAACCCGATCTCAAATCAATCTTGGAAAACACCCGAGCACCCTACAACTGGTCAAATAAATAATCAATGCCCGGCAGAGGATACTTATTCTTAATAGTAACCTTATTCAACTGGCGGTAATCAATACACATCTGCATAGACCCATCTTTCTTCTTCACGAATAGAACTGGAGCACCCCACGACGACACACTCGGCCTGATGAACCCCTTAGCCAAAAACTCCTCAAGCTGCTCCTTCAACTCCTTTAACTCCTTAGGAGCCATACGATACAGGGTAATGGAAATAGGCTGAGTATCTGGAGCTAAATCAATACAGAAATCAATATCTCGATCCGGAGGCATGCCTGGAAGGTCTGAAGGAAACACATATGCAAACTCTCGAACAACTGACACCAAATCAATAGTCGGAGACTCGGCAGTGGTGTCCCGCACATAAGCAAGGTAAGCCAAACAACCGTTCCCAACCATATGCCGAGCCTTCAGGAAGGAAATGACACGACTGGATGCACTAACTGAAGAACCTCTCCACTCCAGCCTTGGCGACTCAGGTATGGCTAAAGTAACCGTCTTGGCATGGCAATCTAGCGGCATGATAAGGAGATAGCCAATCCATGCCTAGGATAACCTCATAATCATTCATATCAATCAATAGAAGATCTGCTCTGGTCTCGAAACCGCAGAAAGTGATCACACAAGACCGATAGACCCGGTCTACCACCACAGAATTGCCCACAGGAGTAGACACATATATAGGATAACCCAAAGACTCACGAGGAACATCCAGAAAATGAGCAAATAGTGATGAAACATATGAATAGGTGGATCCTGGGTCAAATAATATGAAGCCTCCCTACCACATACTGAGATAATACATGTGATCAAGGCGTCTGAGGACACTGCATCTGATCTGGCCGGAATAGCGTAGAACCTGACTGGGGCACTTGAAGCCTGAACTCCCCCAGAGTGAACATGAGCTAACTAACCTCCCCTTGACTGGCCTCCCCCTCTAGGACGACCCCTGCTGACCTGTCCTCCACCTCTAGGTGGCCGGACTGCTGGTGCTGAACCCATAGGCTGATAACCCTGCTGCACTGCCTTGCCCCGATACTTGGGACAATGCCTCTTCATGTGGCTTGGCTCCCCACACTCGTAACATCCCCCAGGCACCATAGCCTGCTGCCCCGATGAAGAAGACCCCGGAATAGCCAGGAAGCGATTTGGACCCTCTGGCATAGAACTGAAATAAGAACCGGAGGATCTCTGGCGACTGTAGTAACCACTGGGTGAACCCTAAGTAGCTGGAGGATAGTAGGAACACTCTGGCATGGCACTGAACTGAGGCCTCACTGAACCACCTCGGGGGTGGGGGGGGTGGGGGTAGTGGGGGTACTGAATATGAAGGCCTGCTAGGCTGACCACCCCCGAACTGATCCCTGCCCCTAGCTTAAGCACCCCTGAATTCCCCTGAGAACCTAGCCCTCTTATCCTGCTGACCCTGCTGACCCTGCTCCCTGCTCCTTAACCGATACCCCTTAATCCGTTGAGATATCTCAACCACCAGCTAGTAAGGAGTACCCATCTACACTTCTCGTGCCATGGTTGTCCTAATACCCGGATGTAACCCGGCCACAAACCGCCGCACTCTCTTGGCATCAGTAGGGAATATCATGAGTGCATGACGAGATAGCTCTGAAAATCTGGCCTCATAATCTGTCACTTACATCTGCCCCTGCTCTAGCTGCTCGAACTGATGCCGCAGCTCCTCCCTCTCTGAGGGTGGAATATATCTATCGATAAACATCTGCACGAACTTATCCCAAGTGACAGGAGGAGAATCTGCTGGCCTGCTGAGAATATAAGACTGCCACCACCTGCAAGCTCTGCCCTCCAACTGAAATGTAGTGAAATCCACTCCATGTGACTCCAAAATCCTCATGTTGTGTAGCCTGTCCCTGGACCTGTCAATAAAGTCCTGGGCATCCTCTCCCTGCTCATCCCCGAAGACTGGAGGGCGATATCGATTCCATATGTCTAACATCTTCTGCTAATCGCCCTCTACAACTGGCCTAGGCTCTAGGGTTGTTGCTGCCTGTCCTACGGCCTGTGCGGGATGGGTATGGACTCCCCCTCCCGCCTGAGAAGTGGCAAGATCTGCTGGAAATATACCAGCCTGGGACATGGTGTCCATGAATCTCAGCATACGACCCATGGCCTCCTGGAAGCCTGGCGCCGTCATGAAGTCCAATGGGGCAGGTGCTACTGGAGGCACCTCTTCCTACTCCTCTATGATAGGGTCCTCTGGTGGTGCGACTGGCATAGCTCTGGGACGTCCTCGCCCCCTACCTCGGGCAGGTGCTCTACCCCTGCCTCTACCACGACCTCGAGCGGCAGGGAAAATGGCATCGCCCGGATCAGGAACATCGGATGTGCACGTCCTCACCATATATGAGAGAATAGAAGAATAATTTTGAGTACATCATCGATTGCACGATAGAATATGAATAAAGGGGAGTTTCCTAACACCTATAGCCTCCTGAAGATAAGTACAGACGTCTCCGTACCGATCCGCAAGACTTTACTGGGCCTGCCCGTGACTCTACTGAACCTAGAGATCTGATACCAACTTGTCACGACCCAAATCCTAACCCAGGTCATGATGGCTCCCAACTGCGGGGTTAGGCAAGCCAACACAAAATCACTAAGTGTTACCCTTTCCAATTGATTAAGTATTCCAACGTTTACCAGTTTTAAACAGTTTTAAGCATGATATAAAAAAATGATAATCCGGTGATAAGTAATAAAGCTATAACTATGCGCGGGCCAAAAGATAAGCATATATATGAATATACAACCCAAAACCTGAAATAAACACTACGTGTGTGTGCCAGGAGCTAGTGTCACTACGGTCACGGGCATGCTAACAGAATAACCAAAAGGTAATATATATACAATCCCACTGTCTGAAGGAAATAGATGGGAAAACACAAAAGGAAAACTCCATGGTAGTGCTGGAAACCGCCAAAAGAAGCAGCTCACCGTGAAGTCAAATCCACTAGCTCAGGATCTATCTCCGATATAATAACCGGAAGCACCAACCTCAGTACATGTACAGTTAAGTACAAAAGTGCAGCATGAGTACATATTAAATAAATATGTACCCAGTGAGTATCCCGTCTAATCTCGAAGTAGTGACGAGAGGTCGACTTGACACTCACTAAGGTCCAACAGTATAATATGCGACGGGATATAACGAAAGAAAAACAGTAGGCATGTAAGATAGTAAGCAACAGTTACGTATAAAACACAGGGATGCAAGTAAATACTGAAACAAATAACAACGTCCGCTTTATTTCCCCCAAATATCTAACACAAGTCAATATCCACGAAACATTGCCAAATAGTCATGCACACACATGAATAAGACAACTGGCCGGATTCATAAGGAAAATATCCATGCACTGCCGAGGATAGAACGGCCCGTCCCATAATTCATCTCTCAATGTAATCAAATCATATCATAGTACAATTCTCGTCGATCCACTGACGAGGATCGAACGCTCCATACCAAAAGTGCATTCTCAATTATATCATCTTTGTGCACTGCCGAGGATCGATCGGCCCGTCCCAAAAGTGAACCTTTCAATCCGCTGTGGCGTACGGACCGCTCCCATGAGAGTGGGGGAAATCACACATCGCTCGCGGAATGTAAATTGTGAAGCGGTCACATGCACACACAATAACTTATAAAACTTACTTTCCATAACAAATTCCTTTCAAATCAACAATTTCCATAAAGCTTCAGAGAAACAATACTATACATAACATGATCTCATAGTACCTATGGCAGTACAAGGAAGCATATAAAGGCATTACAAGGAAGCATATAAGGCATGCTGTGGGCCTAACTACCCGGACATAACAATGATAGCAGCTACGTACGGACTCTCGTCACTTGGTGCGTACGTAGCCCCCAAAACACGTGCACATAGCATATAAATCACCTATGGGGATATTTCCCTCTTACAAGGTTAGAAAGGAGACTCACCTCGTGCCGAATCTACCTCTCAGACCGCGAATGCGCCTGAAACTCCGAACTCTACACCCGAGGACTCACAACTTGCCAAAAAGTGTACAATTATATCAATGCATGCTCAATGTGGGTAAATTATCCTATTTATTCAATAAATCATCATTTTTGAAGAATTCCCAAAATTCAACCCTGGGCCCGCACGCTCGAATTCCGAAAAATTCTCGAAGGAATCACTCACCCAAAGACTAAGGATCATTAATATGTAGTTTCTACTTGAATTCATAGCATGAAACGGACAATTCGCTAATTTCCTCAAAAACCCAAGATTTTCTACCCAAATCTTGATTTTCGATGACCTAGTAGTTAATCCCATTAATAATTCATGAATTGAACTAGTAATAAGGAGGAATTAACTTACCTCTGCAGCAGCTAGGTCGTGGTGTGTTCTTCCCAAGCTCACAAGTCTCTAATGGAGGTATGAAATGAAGAGGGATGAAGAAATCCCGTATTTTAAAGATTATGTATTGCTTGGCCTACAGGGATTCCGCACCCCGGCTCGAGGATGGCACCTGTAGTGTTGCTCATGTGAGCTGGGGCTCGCACCTGCAGAACTGAGAAAGAGGGGTTGGGGTCGCACCTGCGGAGGGATTACCACACCTGCGGACCTTTGTTGGCTCCTGCGAAAAAGGGGGACCTCACCTGGGGTCGCACCTGCGATGCTTAGGACCGCAGGAGCGGTCCCGCACCTGCGACTGGGCAACTGCACCTGCGGTCACACCAGATCAGGTGCACCAGCAGTTGCATCGGCTGGTTTTTTAGCCCCGTTTGGTGCCCGAGAGGCACCCAGGGCCAATCTGAGCCCCCGTCCAAATATACCAACAAGTCCTAAATCATAATACAGATTGGGTCGATCCTTCGGAACGCCCGAAACAATGCTAAATCTCAAAATCACACCCCAAAAACATTAAAACCTTAACTTAAGAAACTTCAAGTTCTTGATTCCTATAAAAATGCATCGGACCGACCTATACAACTCGGAATGATATCAAATTTTGCAGACAAGTCATAAATGAAAAAATGGAACTATTCCCGGTCTCAGAATTACATTTGGACCTCGATAACATAAACTCGCGTTTCAAACAAAATTTCAAACTTAAGTAAATCCATATTTCTATATCGGGCGCCGGAACGCTTCTGGGTTATCGAAATCCCATTCCGAACATACGCTCAAGTCCGAAATCATCATACGAAGCTACTGACACTGTCGGAACTCGATTCCAAGCTCGTTTGCTCAAAATGTTGACCGAAGTCAAACTTGGCCAAATAAGCCAACCTTAAGGAACCAAGTGTTCCTATATTGCTCAAAACACTTCCAAATCCTGAACCACCCGTCCTTGCAAGTCACAAATCACAAGAAGACGCTATGGGAAGACTTATACAGGGAAACGGGGTCCGATAACATAAAACGACCGGTGGGGTCGTTACAACTAACATCTCTGACATAGGCCAAATATGCATCACACCCCTTCTCAACCATCTGCTGAGCCTTAAGGAAGGAAATGACCATGCAGGGAGTATACTCTAAGGTACCTCTCCACTTTAATCTCGGTAAGCCTAGCATAGTCAGCGTGACAATCAAGAATAGCATAATGGGGCGACAACCAGTCCATGCCCAAGATAACATCGAAATCAACCATACTGAGCAATAACAAATTGGCCCTGGTCTCAAAACAACTAAGAACAATCAAACACAATCAATTTACCCGGTCCACAACGAGAGAATCGCCCACGGGAGTAGATACATAAATAGGGGAACTCATAAAATCCCGAGATATCCCCAAATGCGAAGCAAAATAAGAAGACACATAAGAATACGTAGAGCCCGGGTCAATTAATACTGATGCAACCCTATGAAAAATAGGTACAATAGTTGTGATAACTGAATTTGAAGCGACAACCTCTAAACGGGCTGGAAGGGCGTAGTACCTGACATGGCCTCCCCCTCTAGGGCGACCTTGACCTCCATGACCTCCACCTCGAGCTGCCTGAGAAGGTGGAGTGACAGCTGGGGCTAGAAGAATAGTCGGAGGACCGGTGGAGCACGTGGAGGCTGATAAGTCTGTGAAGATACATCTCGTAGTTCTAGATTGTTATGCAGTACAGGGGGATCTCCCAGAATACATCTGTAGTCCCAAAATAAATATGCAGTGTTGGGGGATCTCCTGGAATACGTCCGTGGTCCCAATTTAAATATGTCGTACATGGGAATCTCCCAGAATACATCCGTAGTCCCAATTTAAATATGCGGTACAGGGGGATCTCCCGGAATACGTCTGTGGTCTCAATTTAAATATGCGATGCAAGATAAATGATATGTATGGCATCAGTTATACAGTGCATCTAACCATAAATAGGGAAAAATAGTAAGCTAGCTAGGCATGGCGCACAGAGTATCAAGTAGACAATTAGACACGTAAGCATGTTTTTATAATCTAAGCTAAACAATTTAACATATTAATACCGAATAATAGGAGGAAAACAATTTATGATTCAATAAGGTGAAATGGAATTTTTGCAATAACGGCCCGTGTACGTACTCGTCACCTCACGTACACGGTGCCCATATATCAAACAATATCAAACAACCTAAGAGAAAGTCCCAACACAAGGTTAGGCAAGCCACTTACCTCAACCGCTCAGTTCAACTTGAAATCACGTTCTTGCCACGAGTACCCGAATCCAAATGGCCCAAATCTATTCAATTCAATTGCACAATGTATATAACTTTAAGTAACTAGTTTAACTAATAAATTCAAAGCTAATACGCGAAATGAGGAAAATGTCCCCAAAAAGTCCCCCGGATCCACATCTTGGAATCAGGTAAAAATCACAAATTCCGAACACCTTTTCACCGACGAGTCTAACCATACCAAATTTACTCAAATCTGATACCAAATTCTCGCTTAAAACCCAAAAACTCGGCCTAGGAACGTTTCTCAATTTCCCCCAATTTTCACCCCAAATTCAAAATTTGATGATGAATTTAAGCATAGATTAGCGGAAATTAATCAAAACTAAGTAAGAATCACTTACCCAAACACCCACGTGAAAATCCCTCCAAGAATTGCCTAATGCCGAGCTCTCAAGTCCAACTTGTGAAGAATGACTTAAACCCTCATTTTCTTACATTTTAATTCTGCCCAGATTTTCCTTAATCGCGATCGCAGAAGTACACACGCGATCGCGAAGAACAACTTTTCTTCCTTAACTTTTTACTCTACGCGATCGCGTCACAACCCACGCGAAGGTGATGCTTTTGTTCCACTGACTTACGCGATCGCGTCTGCTCCCACGCGATCGCAAAAGGTTAACACCCAGCTTCCTTGTTTCGCCTACTTCTTCTACGCGAACGCGGCCTGGGTCACGCGTTTGCGATGCACACACTGACTACCTTACGCGATCGTGAAATATTAATCCAGCTGGACCTCAAATATTTCTACGCGATCGCGATGAAGAAAAACCAACTGCACTCATACCAGCAAAAACAATCACCCCAAGTCCAAAAATGACCCGTTGAGCATCCGAAACATACCTGAGGCCCTTGAGACCTCAACCAAATCTACCAACCAATCCCATAACACCATAAAAACTTATTCGAGCCTTTAAACCACCTCGAAGAACACCAAAAACGTGAATTAAGCACGTATTCAAGCCTAAGAATTTAACATTTTTCCAAAATCTACAAACGATGCGGAAACACGTCAAACCTTGTCTGAATGACCTCATATTTGACACACAGGTCAAAAATGACACTAAGAACCTACATCCGCTTCTGAAATTCCATTCCGATCCCGATATCAAAATTACACCTATTGACCAAAATCGCCGGAAATCTAACTTTCGCCAATTCAAGCCTCAATCTACTACGGACCACGAAAACACATTTTGTACGCGCTCCTAACCCCATAATCACTTAACATAGCTAAAGGTGTCGACGAATTTCTGTATTCACACAATTCCGACTACGGTGCGATTTTTAAGGCTTAAACTCATAATTAGGGACTATGTTGTCATGCCTCAAAACTAAGGGACACAACCGGCACTCAACCGGGTAGCCCCACTCAAGCAGACCTGGATTTCTTTTTTTTTTCCTTCCCACGTATTACCCCGAAATTTCCGATGTACATTTTTTGAAATTAAACCATAGAATTATGTCATTACCAACATGTAGTACAATACTTACAAAATATACGTAACACACAGTTTTACTTTACGTGGTCTACAAGTCATACTGCCCAAAATACATAAGTACTTAACCCACATTTCCTATCTACGGAGCCTCTAAGAGTACGAAGGAGTTATATATAATACTTGCCGGTAACAAGGCTCCGGCTATACCTTACACAAATACCTAAATGAAAATCCGGAAGAAAAGGTGGCATGAACCACACTGGGCCCCGAGAGGAGAGGGGCTCACCAAATCAGCTGATAGGACGTAGAGGAGGCACTACTGTCGGTGGGCTGAAGTACCTGCTATAGAACCACCTACAATCATCACAAAAATGTAGCGTCCCCGGCAAAAGGGACGTCAGTACATTTGAATTGTACTGGTATGTATGAACAAACTTTACACTAAGTAAACTCAATAATGCATAGGCAAGAGAGAAACAAAGAGTCACACAATCACCGCACAAGACATAGAAAGACACACAATGGAAGTTCCACAATTTTCACTTCATCATAATCACAATCTCAATTCCACCCTTGTCCCTTCTCACATTTCACCCTTATTTCTTCTGTTGCGGCGCGCAATCTGATCCCTCCTGACAATCACAATCATTTGTTGTATTTCTGTTGCGGCGTGCAACCCGATTCCACCTGACAACTATTGGGGCGTGCAACCCGATCCCACCTGACAACTGTTGCGGCGTGCAACCCGATCCCACCAGACAACTGTTACGGCGTGCAACCCGATCCCACCTGACAACTGTTGCGGCGTGCAACCCGATCCCACCTAACAATCACAATCACACCCTTATCACTTCTCACATATCACCCTTATCTCCCTGTTGCAGCGCGCAACCTGATCCCACCAAGCAATCACATCTCATATCCACGATGACAAATCACAAAAAATTTCAGCGATAAGAATACAGCTTCTTTACATAGACTTTAGCATATACATTCATACTCTTGGATTCATTATCCTTCTAGCACCATTTTACATAGCATGGTAGTGTGGCGATTAACTAAAGACAGACAAGTAATACACTTCTCACTTCAACATAATTCGGACAACCAGTTGCACATATTCATAACAATACACGTACCGTATGCTCGAACACCACAAGTGATTTTACAAAGATTAAAGTTAGCCATACATACCTGGAGTTGAGTTTCCCTCTTTTAATTTCTATTGTAATTCACCGAACCGCCTAGCACCGTCAATCTAGTTAACAATGCAACATATTTACCTTAGAATTAGGAGTATGGAGTTCATTTGAGCATTATATCAAACATTATGTGATCCCTTAGGTTGACTAATCCCTTTTTAGTGAAAGATTACTCTACTTGCTTCCCTTTGTTAGGTTATGGAAGATTATTCACATGCATGCAAGGCCCCAACTTTCATCCCCAAGAACCAACTTATGTGTGTTTTATTCTTAGTTAAATCCCTGGAATTTGAGAAAATAGGGTGAAGACTTACCTCTTATGATGAAGAAGATGACTACTACTTGATAAACTTCCAAGCCTGGGTAGAGATGGAGGACCAAATTGGGGAAGATGAGGACTTCTCTCTCTAGAACCCACTCTTACTTCTCTCTATTTTGTTCAGAAACCAGTTAAAATGAAAGAGGGCAGGGGTTAAATGAAACTAGGGTCGGGTATAAAAATTTAGAAAATTAACAGACCATGTCGAATATGCGGTCAGGAATGCGATCGCATTCCTCACACGCGGTCCGCATATTGGACCGCAGAATGGCCCTCAAGTGAGCCAAAATTTGGAAACATTCTGCATGTGTATGCGACCACTATGTGGTCCGCATACACGTTATGCGATCGCATTGTGCGTCGCATAACACCCCTTCAGCTGGGCAGTGATCTGCCCGTGTATGCGACCATTATACGGTCCGCATACACGTTATGCGATCGCATAGTGCGTCGCATAACTCCCAAATTTCTGGAAAAATTAAGTTCTTTCAAATCCCGGGGGTACTTTTACAAAATCAAGGTCCGTTTTAAGAATTTCCACAGAGATAACAACTCGGGGACTTATTCGGGCATTATTTTAAGCGAGAAATTTTACGGGTCTCTACATTCTCCCCCCCCCCCTTTAATATCATTCGTCCTCGAATGAGGATTTTGGAAATCATTTGGTTTTTGAAAACATGATATGCAAACTTCCCAATTTACACTAACTCCAGTATTTTCAGAAAATTTCGCCAGAGTTTCCTTTGTATTTAGACCTATCCACCTAATAGAGAGCCCCCGAAACACATTTCCAAGAATCATTACACAATATTTCTTATCCCTACAACCGGTATACCATTCATTACCTCAACACTTGCACATATCCAATCACCATGACAAATACATATAGCTAATCCTCTTTTCATCACAAATTGGCATAAGATTCAATTAGTGGCACATAATATGAACATAACTTTGGGCCATTTGAGTGCGCCCCATACATTTCAACCACCTCAATAGATCATAGACAATTCTTTTAAGCATTACCAATCTACACTACCATTAATCACTTACTTAGCACATTTGTTTCACGAAGCTTTTATTTGCTTTAAAGGTGGCACACCACCTATTTAACAACTTTGTATACAGTTTTAGCACGCATTGGAAAGTTACAACAATAAGGCAATTAGGAGAGGAAAAAAAAAAAATGGGGTGCCTTTGCACGAATCTGAGTACAACATCAAATTGCCTTGGAACCATAATTCGCACAATCATTACTACACTTGCTCAAACAGATGGGGGTATTTTTCTTTCATTTCTTTCTTTGTTTCTCACGTGGCTTCCTCGACTCGTTGACTTCGCCACAACACTTTAACAGAAGCAATCTTTTTGTTTCTCAATCTACGGACTTGCCTATCAAGAATAGCAATCGGAGCATCTTCGTATGATAGCTCTTCATTAACCTCAATAGTCCTAACTGGCACGATGGCGGATGGGTCTCCAACCACTTTCTTCAACATAGACACATGGAACACTGGGTGCACTAATGACATTTCATGGGGAAATTCTAACCTATAAGCCACCCGTCCTATCATTTAAGCAATTCGATATGGCCCGACGTACCTAGGGCTCAACTTCCCTTTCTTCCCAAACCGCATCACTCCCTTCATGGGGGACACCTTTAAGAACACCCAATCATCTACCTGGAACTCCAATTCTCTTCGACGAACGTCCGCATAGGATTTCTGACGACTCTGAGCAGTTTTCATCCTCTCTTGAATGACTCTAACTTTTTCCATAGCTTGGTGCACAAGATCTGGTCCTAACAATTCTGCTTCACCAACCTCGAACCATCCGATTGGAGATCTACACCTCCTTCCGTACAATGCCTCAAACGGGGACATTCGGATACTAGCATGGAAGCTGTTATTATAAGAAAACTCGACAAGCGGCAAATTATCATCCCAATTACCCTTGAAGTCTAAAACACAAGCCCGTAGCATATCTTCGAGCGTCTGAATAGTCCGCTCTGCCTGACCGTCAGTCTGTGGATGGAAAGTCGTGCTGAGATTTACCTGAGTACCCAAACCTTGCTGAAATTTCCGCCAAAAATTAGCTGTAAACTGAGCCCCTCGATCTGAGATAATAGAAACTGGAGTGCCATGAAGTCTAACTATCTCCTTGATGTACAATTGGGCATACCGTTCCGCTATGTCAGTGGACTTGACTGGCAAAAAGTGAGCTGATTTCGTGAGTCGATCCACTATCAAACAAATCGAGTCGAACTTGTGCTGAGTGCGAGGTAACCCTACCACAAAATCCATATTAATCATTTCCCACTTCCACGTCGGTATTTCCACAAGCTGGGTTAACCCACCCGGCCTCTGATGCTCGACCTTCACCTGTTGACAATTCGAACATTTGGATACATGGTCTGCCACATCCCTCTTCATACCTCTCCACCAATAAACTTCCCGGAGATCATGATACATTTTCGTATCACCTGGGTGCACAGAATACCGGGAGCTATGAGCCTCCGCCATTACCCTTCCCCGAAGATTATCTACATCTGGAACACATAGCCTACCTTGACATCGCACCACTCTGTGTGCCGAGTGAAAGTGCCGAAATCTTGCCATTCAGAACTGCCTCCTTCAACTGTGCCAATGCTGGATCAATAAACTGCTTATCCTTGACTTCCGCTACAAGTGACGATTCTGCCCCATTATGCACCATAACTTCCCCTTCGCCTGAGGTCGAAAGACAAACCCCAAAACTGGCCAATTGATAAACCTCCTGAGCCAAGGGCCTCTGATGAGCTTCCAAATGAGCCAAACTACCTATAGACTTTCGACTGAGAGCGTCGGCCACCACACTCGCCTTTCCTGGATGGTACAAGATGTCCATATCATTATCCTTAAGCAATTCTAACCACCTCCTCTGCCTTAGATTCAGTTCCTTCTGCCTGAATAATTACTGAAGACTCTTGTGGTCTGAGAACACATCCACGTGGACACCATAAAGGTAATGCCGCCAAATTTTTAATGCAAACACCATAGCCGCAAGCTCCAAATCATGCGTTGGATAATTCTTCTCGTGATTCTTGAGTTTCCTTGAAGCATACGCTATGACCTTCCCACATTGCATCAACACACACCCCAAACCAACCCTTGAAGCATCGCAATAAACCACAAATCCCTCTATACCTTCTGGCAAGGTCAATACCGGTGCCGAAGTCAATCTCGATTTCAATTCCTGAAAACTTTTCTCACAAGCGTCGGACCACTGGAACTTTACTGCTTTCTGCTTCAATTTAGTCAATGGGGAGGCGAGGGTAGAGAATCCCTCCACAAACCTCTGATAAAACCCAGCTAGACCCAAGAAACTGCGAACCTCCGTCGGGGTCGTTGGTCTAGGCCAATCTTTCACTGCTGCGATCTTCTGGGGATCAACCTGAATCCCTTCTCTAGAAACAACATGACCCAAAAACGCGACTGATTCTAGCCAAAACTCACATTTCAAAAATTTAGCATACAAGTGGTGATGACGAAGAGTTTGTAGGACTACTCTAAGGTGATTAGCATGATCTTCCCTACTCCGCGAGTAGACAAGGATGTCATCAATAAAAACAATCACGAAGGAGTCTAGAAATGGCTTGAAAATACGATTCATAAGATCCATAAAAGCTGCTGGAGCATTGATCACCCCAAAGGACATTACCAGAAATTCAAAATGACCATAACGAGTCCTGAAGGCGGTCTTAGGAATATCCTGCTCCCTGATCTTCAACTGATGATACCCAGACCGCAAATCAATTTTGGAGAAGAACTTCGCACCTTGCAATTGATCAAACAAGTCATCTATTCGAGGCAATGGATACTTGTTTTTGATAGTGACCTTATTGAGTTGTCGATAATCAATACATATCCGAAGAGACCCATCCTTCTTTCTAACAAAAAGAACCGGAGCACCCCATGGCGACACACTCGGCCGAATGAACCCCTTATCTAATAAATCCTTCAACTGCTCTTTTAACTCCCTTAACTCTGCTGGCGCCATTCTGTATGGTGGAATAGATATTGGCTGTGTATCTGGGAGTACATACTTCCCAAAATCAATCTCTCTATCTGGAGGAATCCCTAGAAGCTCGTCCGGAAATACTTCAAGAAACTCATTCACAACTGGCACGAACTCGAGGGTCGACACTTCTGAAGCGGTGTCCGCGACCCGGACCAAATGATAGATACACCCCTTCTTAATCATCTTTGAGGCCTTAAGGTAAGAGATAAACCTACCTTTCAGCACCACACCATTCCCCTTCTACTTAATGACCGGCGCATTAGGAAACTCGAGCCTCATGACTCTCGTTCGGTAGTCGAGCTTAGCAAAGCACGAATAAATCCAGTCCATTCCCATAATAATATCAAAATCTACCATCTCAAGCTCAATAAGATCGGCCGTGGTAACGCGACCACATACCGTGACAACATAATTCTTATAGACTTGCGCTGCTGTAATAGAATCACCAACCGGAGTTGATACAAAGAACGGCTCATGAAGTTGTTCGGGTTTTATCCCAAAACTTGAAGCAATAAACGGGGTAACATAGGACAAGGAGGACCCCGGATCAATAAGAGCATAGCAATCAAGTGCTTGAACATTCAAAATACCTGTGACAACATCTGGAGAAGACTCCGCATTCTGGCGACCACTCAAAGCGTAGAATCGGCTGGGTCCGCCTCTACCACGAGCCCCACCCCTAATTACACCACGTCCTGCTGGAGGACGCACTGAAGATGTGGCGGTTGAAGAACCGGATGACTGGGAAAACCCCTTACCCATGATCTGGTTGGGCGCACGACAATCCCGATGAAAGTGACCCGTCACCCCACACCCGTAGCATATCGGGCGATCCAAATAACAGGACTCAGTATGGAACCCTCCGCACTGAGGGCGCAGAGCCCTCCCCTGCTGCTGGAACCTTCCTCCGGGATGACCTGACTGCTGGGGTCTCCTGCTGTCGGACCCTGATCTCCAGTGACTATTCGGCTAATAACGGTGCACGGATGGCGGTGTATTGGCTGAAGACTGAGTATAAAACTGGGATGGCCCTGATGGCCCCCTCCCCTGAACTGGTCTCCCCCTGAAACTGCGCTCCTTGAGTGACCCACCGACCGGGCCCTGCTGCTACTCTCTCTGTCTGCCCGTATCTTATACTTTCTAGCCTCCGTAGCCTGGGCGAATCCCACAATCTTCCCATAATTCATGTCCGAGTGCAAAGCCGCTGTAGCAGCCTCATTCACAACCAAAGGATTGAGACCCTGAACAAATCGTCGAACTCAAGCATCCATGGTCGACACCAACTGGGGAGCATACTTGGACAATCTTATAAACTCCATGTGGAACTCCCAAACACTCATACTGCTATGCTTGAGGACCTCAAACTCAGTAGCACGGGCTGCCACAGTCTCGGCAGGCAAAAAGTGAACCATGAACGCATCCACGAACTCGCTCCATCTAGCCGGAGGACTTCCCTCTCCACGGGAACCCTCCCACATCTCGAACCAGGAATATGCTTCTCCCCTCAGCCTGTACGTAGCTAACTCAACCCCCTATGTCCCTATAGCCTTCATCACCCGAAGGGTCTTGCACATCTCATCATGAAAATCCTGTGGATCAGCCTCTGGATCCGTACCTGAGAACTCTGGAGGGGCAAACCGCAGAAACTAGTTGACTCTGGAGCCTGCAGAATCTCCCTGTCCGCTGGAGGACGCTGGGGTAGCATGAGATCTTTGGGCTTGAGCGGCCACCAACTGAGTTAACATATGAATATATCCTCTGAGGTCCCCCTCGGACGTACCGAGATCGTAAGCTGGAACCGTAGAGGGATCAAGAATGTCAGCGGGAGGGATTGCAGCACCCTTCTCCGCCATAGGAACATGAATGCTTTGATCCGGAATAGAAGTGTCTGGCAAATTCAAGGTCGGGGAGTCATTGTCACCCGCACTACCAGGTACATGATTCACATCCACACTTGGGGTGGCATTGGTCTCAAGGCCGAGTCGAGCTCTCTTCTTTGGTGCCATTACTGAAACATTTCAGAACAAAGCACGAATTAGGCAAGGAAATTTTCACTCTCCACCTCACCGCACGATATAGAATAACAATGAAAAGAGTAATTTCCTAAATGTCCGTGTAGCCCCCTAATTATAGATGTGGTCGACAACACACCGATAAGAAGGGCTCTACTAGACACGGCTCCGAGACATCCTAGGACTCTTTTAAAACCTTAGGCTTTGATACCAAGTTTGTCACGCCCCAAAACTAAGGGACACAACCGACACTCGACCGGGTAGCCCCAGCCAAGCCGACCTGGATTTTTTTTTTCCTTCCCACGTATTACCCCGAAATTTCCAATGTACTTTATTCAGTTAAAATTAAGACGCATTCTTACAATCTGAAATTAAACCATAGAATTCTGTCTTTACCAACATGTAGTACAATCCTTACAAAATATACGTAACACACAGTTTTACTTTACGTGGTCTACAAGTCATATTGCCCAAAATACATAAGTACCTAACCCACATTTCCTGTCTACGGAGCCTCTAAGAGTACGAATGAGTTATATATAATACTTGCCGGTAACAAGGCTTCGGCTATACCTTACAAAAATACCAAAATGAAAATCCGGAAGAAAAGGTGGCATGTACCACACTAGGCCCCGAGAGGAGAGGGGCTCATCAAATCAGCTGATAGGATGTAGAAGAGGCACTACTGTCGGTGGGCTGAAGTACCTGCTACAGAACCACCTACAATCATCACAAGAATGTAGCGCCTCCGGCAAAAGGAACGTCAGTACATTTGAATTGTACTGGTATGTATGAACAAACTTTACTCTAAGTAAACTCAATAATGCACAGGCAAGAGACAGACAGAGAGTCACACAATCACCGCACAAGACATAGAATGACACACAATGGAAGTTCCACAATTTTCACTTCATCATAATCACAATCTCAATTCCACTTTTGTCCCTTCTCACATTTCACCCTTATTTCTTCTGGTGCGGCGCGCAACCCGATCCCACCTGACAATCACAATTATTTGTTGTGTTTCTGTTGCGTCGTGCAAATTGATCCGACATGACAACTGTTGCGGCGTGCAACCCGATCCCACCTGACAACTGTTGCGGCGCGCAACCCGATCCCACCTGACAATCACAATTATTTGTTGTGTTTCTGTTGCGTCGTGCAAATTGATCCGACATGACAACTGTTGCGGCGTGCAACCCGATCCCACCTGACAACTGTTGCGGCGCGCAACCCGATCCCACCTGAAAATCACAATCACACCCTTATCACTTCTCACACATCACCCTTATCTCCTCTGTTGCGGCGCGGAACCCGATCCCTCCAAGCAATCACATATCATATCTAGGATGACAAATCATAGTTCAATCACAGAAAATTTCAGTGATAAGAATACAGCTTCTTTACATAGCCTTTAGCATATACATTCATACTCTTGGATTCATTATCCTTCTAGCACCGTTTTACATAACATGGTAGTGTGGCAATCAACTTAAGACAGACAATTAATACACTTCTCACTTCAACATAATTCGGA
This sequence comes from Nicotiana undulata, assembly GCA_005239495.1. Lineage (NCBI taxonomy): Eukaryota > Viridiplantae > Streptophyta > Magnoliopsida > Solanales > Solanaceae > Nicotiana > Nicotiana undulata. The sequence goes on along the minus strand of ML254824.1, from coordinate 32,478 downwards.
CAACCAGTTGCACATATTCATAACAATACACGTACTGTATGCTCGAACACCACAATTGATTTTACAAAGATTAAAGTTAGCCATACATACCTGGAGTTGAGTTTCCCTCTTTTAATTTCTATTGCAATTCACCGAACCGCCTAGCACCATCAATGTAGTTCACAATGCAACATATTTACCTTAGAATTAGGAGTCTCGAGTTCATTTGAGCATTTTATCAAACACTATGTGATCCCTTAGATTGACTAATCCCTTTTTAGTGAAAGATTACTCTACTTGCTTCCCTTTGTTAGGTTATGGAAGATTATTCACATGCATGCAAGGTCCCAACTTTCATCCCCAAGAACAAGCCTATGTGTGTTTTATTCTTAGTTAAATACCTGGAATTTGAGAAAATAGGGTGAAGGCTTACCTCTTATGACGAAGAAGATGACTACTACTTGATAAACTTCCAAGCCTGGGTAGAGATGGAGGATCAATTTGGGGAAGATGAGGACTTCTCTCTCTAGAATCCACTCTTACTTCTCTATATTTTGTTCAGAAACAAGTTAAAATGAAAGGGGGCAGGGGTTAAATGAAACTGGGGTCGGGTATACAAATTTAGAAAATTAACAGACCGTGTCGAATATGCGGTATGGAATGCGATCACATTCCTGACATGCGGTCCGCATATTGGAATGGCCTTCAGATGAGCCAAAATTTGGAAATATTCTGCCCGTGTATGCGACCACTATGCGGTCCGCATACACATTATGTGATCGCATTGTGCGTCGCATAACACCCCTTCAGCTGGGCAGTGATCTGCCCGTGTATGCGACCACTATGCGGTCCGCATACACGTTATGCGATCGCATAGTGCGTCGCATAACACCCAAATTTTTGGAAAAATTAAGTTCTTTCAAATCTCGGGGGTACTTTTACAAAATCAAGGTCCGTTTTAAGATTTTCCACATAGATAACAACTCGGGGACTTATTCGGGCATTATTTTAAGCGAGAAATTTTACGGGTCTTTACATATGTGTCCCAAAACTCTCCGAATTCCATAACTAATTACTCCAGCAAGTACCAATAGCAGAAATAAATATGGGGAAAGCAGTTATTAGGGGATCGGGGCTCTAACTCTCAAAACGACCGGCCGGGTCATTACATCTCTCATACCATGGCACATAAGTTACTCAAGAGCGGATCTATCTCGACTCTCTAGTCAAAGCAGTTAAGCTGAATCAAAATCAAATAATTTAAGGAACTTACAGATGAGTCAATAAATGAGAGTAGTCATCACAACTAAGCACTCATCGCTCTCAAGGAACAACAGAGTGAAAATAATTTCTTCAATCCAGCACAACGACACAAGATCTTCTACTCCTAAGAAAAAACTAACTACACTCGGTTCACGCAGAACTACTGAAAAAGAACCGTGATACAAAGAAACACCAAGGGGAAATTGTTATACTATATAAGAAACTAAAACAAAAATGAAAGATAATTTTTTTTTCTTCTTCAACTTTAATCCCTCAACTAGACAGTCAAGGAAATCCATCATCGAAAAAGTAAATTTTAGAAAATTAATAATAATAATAATAATAACGAAAATATATACAAAGAGAAGACGAAAAAAAACACATATACATATTTACATCCTCCACCCTACACTTTAAATTGTGGCATGTCCCTATGACACACAAAGCAAAAGCAAGAGATAAAGGAAACTCCCCTAAAAGATTTTCTTTCTCGAGAACTTCTGAACTCCATCCCTAATTCTGAATTCATTCCTTGTTTTCGCTCCTTGGGATTATTTATAGAACTCAGTAGGCCAAAGTCCTTTGAGGATATCTGCAAGACCCGTTATTTTCTTTCTTTCTTGGCCTATTGTTAAGCGGTGAATTGCTCCTTCAGGATGATCCTAAACTCTTGTAGCATCCTTTCATAGGCTCAATTCATGCATATTCCTATAAATCCCCAAAAATAAGATCCACATAGTCAATGTTAGAATAAGAAATCAAAGAGTAAAGTTCAAGCGAATATTCCTGTAGTATATCCAAAACCAATTGTTTATTATTCTCTTATACTAAAGGTTGTTAATTTGGAAAGGTGAATGGGAGCTTGAACTCTTCTTTTATTACTTCACAATCAATAAAAGCCTCATCTATAATAATCTCAATTGAATCAGAGTGTTCTTACAGAGTGATAACTTCTATTTTTAGATGTTCATCCTCTTGGGTAGCCTCATTCTCATAGGGTATCACCTCCATATAGTCACCATCACAATTTAATGAGCTTTCTAAAAGTATACGCAATATTTGTATCACTTGTCTTGTTAAGTTCTCAATGACTTCACCATTTTGTATAAGTTTCTCTTGATTTTGTATAAATCTTTCTTTAACACTATTTATGAACTTATACATAAGCTCTTCTAAAACACCATTCTCCTATTGGGTGGTTGTCTCATTTCGCTTACATTCTAGTCATAATAAGGATATTCATCCCAACTAGAGTTAAACTTGTGTCCATATGAAATCTCATACCTGAACGAAAAAGAAATAGAGTGAGACTGTTATAAAGACAAATCGTAGAAAAAATACTTACCTGCTTGACATCAACCATAGAAGATTTTCACTATATTTGAAACAAATAGCAGACTTATGATAATGTTCATTTGTTATTTCTTCAACCGTTTTCTTAGGCTAGTTGTACTCCATCTTCAATAACAATTAGAGTTCAACATCAAGAATAATTTTTCAAATTGTATCCCTTGCACTTGTCAGGTACTACAAAATAAATCGTGAGACAAATTAACTAAAAACACACAAAAAAACTAATTCCTGAATTAGCACAAAAAATTATTTTGAACGCTATTGATTGCCAATCCCCAGCAACGACACCAAAACTTGACGAGCGCAAAATACAACATGAAATTTATGCTCGCTAGCCAAAGATAGTATCACAAAAATATTTTCTCCACAAGGATTGAATCCAAACAAATTTTCTTCCTTATTTGCTATTCAGGATGATCCACACATGATTTGGAATGGTTACGAACTACATTAACTACTAAAAGTAAAGCAAATGACAATTAATTGCAAAGAACTAGAGGTTAGCACAATTGTTTCTTATAAGTGTGAGAAATAAGGGTCATGACATGATAGGTGCAAGATTGTTATCCTGGAATTGACGCTGTTAAATTTCGCTCTTAATGTTCTATTGATTCTCTCGAATTCAACAAGTTATTATCCTATTATTCTGATTAAGGTTCCTCTCTCGATTAAACCTAAACCGTTCAAATAAGTTAATATGAAATGCAGTGAAACTTGCAAGTATCTTCTGGTAAGAATGGCCTAAAAGAAACTTCTCCCGAATATTTCTCAGTCTTAATTCAAAAGGTATATCATAGAGCTCTTTCGATTACTTTAAAGAAGTACCAAGATAAATTAAGGAATGCATTGCAACAATATTCAATACTATGCTCCTCTTCTAATTAAACACGATAATGAATAAAATCACAACTAGAGTTAAATCTCTTCCAATAAATTAAAGCAATCAAACTATAATCAAATTTGTAGGTAACAATCAAGTCACTAAATTGGGTCAAACTCTAAGGTAAACTACTCCATAGATATGGATAAAGTCACCACAAATAAGTTTAAGAACATAGAAAACAGTACTCCAATATTACAATCCAAGCTCGCGTATTCAATTGATGGAAGGATGATGAAGTCTTGTGTCTTGAAACCTCCAATTCTCTCCAATAGATCCCTAGGTCAAAAGTACTCTAATAATCGTGTTTTTGATGTATTTATACCATGTAGGAACGGGTCCGGATAAAACTAATCTTTGAGCTGAAGTGGGAAAAGTTGAACGAGAAATACACTAATGTGGCGCATCAGGCGGCACGCCATGTGACACATTCGTAGGAAAGTTCAGAGGCCTATTTTTTCACTTATGAGTTCCTAGCTTATCATCAAACAACAATTGCTGAGCTGGAAAGGCTCCGAATGTTTCGAAAGTTTATGGTAAATTTTCCTGAGTTGGAAAGGATCTAAAAGTTTGCACCCTGTCCTCAACCCCCAAACGTGATCCCAACTTAATTTCTTGGGCTTCTACTCTGAATTCAAAGTTCAAAATCATCCATTTTAGCTCCAAACTTGCTTCTTTACTCGAAATCACATCCTACACAAATAACACACGTAATAAGTACAAAGTACTAACAATTACGCTCAAATGTAATCAAAGTGTAGTAATTAGAGTATGAAATATAGTTAAAATATGAGTTCTATCACGACCCATAATCTATTAAGGTCGTGATGGCCCGGACACCTCCGGCAGGCAAGCCAATCATTAATTAGTTGAAATAAATTCATGTTTTAACATTTTCGAAATCGTTACCTTTCACTTACAACCCAATGAGCGAGTAAAAATTTATTAAATAAATGCGACAAGTAAAACATTCCATTTGCTAAATTAAATCCCAAACACATCCTAGAACCCGGTGACACAAGTGCATGAGCAATTTCTAAGAATTTTACAAATACTACAAAGCTTGTCCGAAATACAATTGGACAAGGAAAATTAATATAAAATGAATACAATACGAGGAAGACTCTGTCGGCTGCGGATCGCCTCCGGATGATGCAGCTCGCCTAAGTCTCCAAACCAGCCACATCGCTATGAAGGTACATGTGCAATCAAAATGCACAACAAGTGTAGCATGAGTACAAAAACAACATGTACTCAGTAAGTATCCCGCCTAACTTCAGAGAGGTAGTGACAAGGGGTCAATCTTGACACTTGCTAGAGGTCAATTAGTAGTATAATAACGAAATAAACTGAGGTCATAACAACCGGCCGGAGTCATAAGGGTGGTCATAAGGACTAAGGTCATAAGCTAGCCCACGATCGCGAAATATACCTGCGACTCGCGTGCTGAATAGATAATAATAAGCTGACTCACGATCGCGCATCATACCTGCGACTCGTGGGGTGACTCGATATTAAAAAGTTTACCCACAACCGCGCATCATACCTGCGACTCGTGTGCTGACTCGATAATTATAAGCTGGCCCACGATCGTGCATCATACATGCGACTCGTGTGCTGACTCGATAATAATAAGCTGACCCACGATCACGCATCATACCTGCGACTCGTGTGCTGACTCGATAATAATAAGCTGACCCACGATCGCGCATCATACCTGCGACTCGTGTGCTGACTCGATAACAAGCACGTATATATAAGGACAAATGTGTACCAACTCAACCGTGAACTCAAAAAGACTGTGCCAATACCATGGGTAATCAACTAGGATTTAAATCATAATACCTCACTTTTCGTTACCATCTCAACAGTAATTAAAACTCGTAACTCATAACACATACGAAGGTACAAATAGGGCACATAGAGGCATGCTTGTGAATCCTAAGGCTACCCGACATAGCAATACAGTCACCACGTACGAACTCTCATCACTTGGTACGTACGTGGCCCCCACAACATGTACACACAACAGTCAAGAACTTGAGGCCGGTAAATAAATATGTACCCAGTGAGTATCCCGTCTAAACTCGAACGAGTAGTGACGAGAAGTCGACTAGACACTCACTAAGGTCCAGTAATATAATATATGACATGATATGACAGAAAATAGTAGGCAGATAAAACAGTAAACAACAAGTGCATATCACAAGAAATACTCCAGTCAATAACTGGAAATGAACAAACGTGTACTTTATTCCCCTCTTACCAAATACCTGACATGTCTGACTATAAGTGACCCTGGTGTAACGACCCGGCCGGTCGTTCCGTAGAATTTGTATTATAAATACTGTATTTGATGTATTAGAGTTGATAGGCTTGAAATCGAATGGTTGTAGTGAGAGTTCAGTCAATTAGCCTTTAAAAATAGCCTTAAAAGTTGGAAAAGTCAACTGAGAGTTGACTTATTGGTAAACAACCTCGGAATGTAGATTTTATGGCTCGGATAGCTTCGTCAGATGATTTGGGACTTAGGAGTGTGTTTAGAATAATTTTGTGATGTCCGATGTAGAATTAGACTTGAATTGGCGAAAGTTAATTTTCGGCGATTTCCGGACGGCAATGGAAAATATGCTATCGGGATCGAAAAAGGTTCGTAATGTCATTTTGGACTTGTCCGCGAAATTCCAGGTCAATCAGAGTTGTTTTGGATAGTTTCGGCGTCATTGGTGGATTTTAGAATTTTCGAAGTTCTTAGGCTTGAATCCGATGCGAATTTGGTATTTTGATGTTAGGTTTGGTGTTTTGAGGGTGCAACTAAGTTTGAATGATCATTTATGACATGTTGGTATAATTGGTTGAGGTCCCGAGGGATTCGGGATGGATTTCGGATAAATAACGGGAAGTTTGGAATTGGGAACTTGCAGCAAACAACTGTTGATGCTTTTCTTCTGTGATTTCCGCACCTGCGGATGTTTGATCGCAGGTGCGGGGCCGCAGGAGTGGCAAAATGCACGCAGGTGCGAAGTTGGGTGAGATGAGGGAATTTCGCAGGTGCGAGGTATTTTCCGCACTTGCGAAGCCGCAGATGCGGAAGGACAAGCGCAGGTGCGGAGGCCGGGTTTTGAGGATTCTCTGCAGGTGCGGACCTGGGACCGCAGGTGCGGGTCCGCATGTGCGCTAAAGTTTCCGCAGGCGCGGAACCACTGTTCAGAAATATAAAATAAACCCTCCGCGACTTAAACTTTATTTTTCACCATTGTACTACGGAAATGAGCTTTTGGGGACGATTTTGGAGAGGCAAATTCTTGTTCTTCATAAAGGTAAGTGTTCTAATCATTAAAACTCGATAATGGGTGATTATAGAGCATAAAACCAGTATAAATTCATGAAACATCAGTAGAAAATTGGGTTTTAGGGCTTGAGATTATGAGATCTTCAACGGTCGATTTGAGGGGTCAAACGAACTCTGATTTTGGTGTTCTTTATATGTACGAACTCGTGAGAGGACGAAGAACATTTTGGTATAAAATTTTCTGAGTTTCGGAATGCGGGCGCGGGGGTCGGGTTTTGACCGGTTTCGGATTTTTGAGTTAAATTTGATATCTTACGATTGGAAACTGTTCCTTAAGCACATATTGATGATAAAAATATAAACTTGGTAGATTTGGAGCCTTCGGAGGTTGATTCAAGGGGCAAGCGCATTGCGGAATAATTCCGAGCTAGTTTTGAGGTAAGTAATGTCTTTAAATCCTGTCTTGAGGGTATGAAACCCCGGACTATGCACTCTTTCACGGGTTTTGAAACGAAAAGGTGGAAACATTGGAAAACTATTTCCTATTTAGGCGACTATTGAGTTGCGAAACCGATTTTTAAGCATGTGCTTAATAGTATTATTATATCTTGATATGATTTGGGATGTAAGCCATGTTTGGGGCCTAGTGCCGATTTGTTTACCCCTTGGGGGATGTTTTACTATTTTCCTCACTGATATGTTATGATTTTTCACTCAGTCTTTTATGTGAAATTGTTTTGAAACTCCGAGTATTTTGATACTACTTCTTGAAAATGAAACATTGTTTTTGGATCGAAAACCCGGTATATTTATGGCCTGAAAGGCAAATTGAGAGTGTCTGACTGAGTGAGGTTGTTGGCCTATATTATGAGGATGTTATGATATGAGTGAGGCTGATGGCCTATATTTTGAGGATGATATGATATGAGTGAGGCCGCGGGCCTATATTGTGTGTGATTTATGTCATGTTGTGGCTTATTATAGCACTTGGGCTGTAGGAGCCCCTACGGAGTCTGTAACACACCCCCAGTGAGCGCCGGTACCGATTGAGTGATGCCTGATGGGCAGAGTGATTGTGAGTTTGCCTGATGGGCAGAGTGATTGTAAGATTGCCTGATGGGCAGAGTGATTGTGAGGTTGCCTGATGGACTGATACTGAAATAAATTGTTACGAGAAATGATTATGGCCCGAGGGGCAGTTTATAAATATTTTTACTGAGTTTTCAAACTATGATTTACTTCATTTGCAAACTGGTTTTCACTGAGAATTTTACTGAGATATACTGATATTGTACTTGTTTTCATAGGATTTCTGGAAACTGATTTCGAACTTATTATTTGATGAATACTACATGGTGACTTGGTGTTTTACTGGTTTTGTGGAATTGTGTATCTGTGTTGTGTGTTTGTATTAGTCAGACTTTGATTTATTTTCATTACTATTGAGTTGACGTACTCATAAAGACTCCCGGTGCCTCTGTGCACAGCTCCAGGTACTAGCTCGCAGCAGTAGCTGACGCAGGTTCGATAGCAGCATTTCACGGGATTTCGAGGTAGTTGTCCAGCGTCCACAGCTTCTCCATTTCCCTTCCCTATTTAGCTTTAGTCTTTGATTCAGAGACATATATTATAGTTTTAGCAGAGTTAGATTCATTTATTCTTAGATGTTCATGACTATTGACTCTAGTTCTGGGAGGTTGTTTAGAGTTGTTAGATTATTATTGGGGCACTAGACTTATATAAATCATTCTTTATTGAATTGTTGTTTATTTTTGCATTATGAACTGTTAAATGAGAACAATTGCGTAGCAATGTGATGGTTGGCTAGCCTAGTTCCACGATAGGCACCATCACGGCGTGTTAGGATTTGGGGTCGTAACACCTGGTCAACTGGTCATTCATATACAAGGACAAGACAACCGTCCAGAGTCATAAGGGTGGTCATAAGGACTGAGGTCATAAGCTAACCCACGATCGGGATTCATATCTGCGACTCACGTGCTGACTCAATAATAATAAGCTGACCCACGATCGCGCATCATACCTGCGACTCGTGTGCTGACTCGATAGTAATGAGCTGACCCACGATCGTGCATCATACCTGCCACTCGTGTGCTGACTCAATAATAATAAGCTGACCCCCGATTGCGCATCATACCTGCGACTCGTGTGCTGACTCGATAATAATAAGCTGACACACGATCGCGCATCATACTTGCGACTCGTGTGCCGACTCGATAATAATAAGTTGACCCACGATAGCGCATCATACCTGCGACTCGTGTGTTGACTCTATAATAATAAGTTGATCCACGATCATACATCATACCTGCGACTCGTGTGCTGACTCGATAACAAGTGTGTATATATAAGTACGAATGTGTACCAACTCAACAGTGAACTCAACAGGACTGTGCTAATACCATGGGTAATAAACTAGGATTTAAATCATAATACCTCACTTTTCCTTACCATCTCAACAGTAATTAAATTTCGTAACTCATAACACATATGAAGGTACAAATAGGGCACATAGAGGAATGCTTGTGAATCCTAAGGCTACCCGACATAGCAATACAGTCACCACGTACGGATTCTCGTCACTTGGTACGTACGTGGCCCCCACAACATGTACACACAACAGTCAAGAACCTATGGGGACATTTTGCCCCTTACAAGGTTGGAAAAGAGACTCACCTCGTGGCGAAACTAACCCTCGGATCAAAGATGCGCCCGAAAACTCTGAGATCTACCCTCGAGGTCTCGCAGCTAGTCAAGTATAGCACAATACATCAATTCATGATCAAAGAAGAGGATTTATCCTATTTTATTCAAAAATTCACCATTCTTGAAGAATTACTAAATATCAACCCCGAGTCCGCATGCTCAAATTCCGAAAATTCTCGAAGGAATCGCTCACCCATAGCCTAAGGGTCAAAATTATGTAGTTTCTACTTTAATTCATGGATTTAAACGGACAATTCACAAATTCCTCAAAAGCCCTAATTTTATTACCCAAATTCATGATTTTTGATAATTTAGTAGAGAATTCATCTAGGAATTGATGCTTGAAACTAGTGTTAATAAGGAATTTACTTACCTCAAGTACTAGGTTGAATGGTCCTCTTGGAAGCTCTCAAATAACTCAAGGAAGAAGATGGAAATGGATAATGGGACTTAAATCCCGTATATAAAATTAACTGCTCAGATTTCCCCTTTACCGCGATCGCGACCAGGGGACCGCGATCGCGAAGAGTAAACGGGCGTGGTCTCGACCTAACTCTATGTGAATGCGGAAAAGGGGCTGCGATCGCGAAGGCCAGGGATCAAAACCATCGCGATCGCGAAGGCAGGGATGTGATCGCGAAGGTTAGGGACCCGACCTTCCGCGATCGCGAAGAGATTCCTGCGAATGCGAAGAGCATTCAGCAGCCCAGCCCATTTCCTTCTCCACGAATGCGGTTCACCTTCTGCGATCGCGAAGAAGGAAACCAGACAGCAAAAATCTGGTTTTCTGAACTTAGCTCCCGGGGGTCCAAACCTCACCCGAGCCCCTTGGGACCCCGTCCAAAGGCACCGACAAGTCTGTATTCATGATACAGACTCGCTCGAACTTCCAGAATGCGAAAAACAACAACGAAACTCAGAATTTGACCCCAAAACCAAATTGAATCAACACATTGAACTTGAAGTTAAAGAATTAATTTCAATGCCCCAAACCGGCATATACTACTCGGAATAACTTTAAATTTTGCAGACAAGTCATAAATGACATAAAGGAACTATTCCTGGTCTTGGAATTTCTTTCAGACCTTGATATCACAAAATCACGTTCCCAACCAAATTTAAAATTTAAGGAAATCTTTATTTCTATATCGGGCGCCGAAACGCCCCCAGGTTATCAAAAACCCATTCTGAACATAGGCTCAAGTCCGATATCATCATACGAAGGTACTGACACCCTCGGAACTCGATTCCGAGGTCGTTTGCTAAAAATGTTGACCGAAGTCAAACTTGGCCAAATAGGCCAACCTTAAGAAACCAAGTGTTCCTATATTGCTCAAAACACTTCCAAATCCTGAACCACCGATCCCCGCAAGTCACAAATCACAAGAAGCCACTATGGGAAGACTTAGACAGGGGAACGGGGTCCGCGTAAAATGACCGGTCGGGTCGTTACAACAAGCCTCGCACACACCGGCACAAACCACATGCATAATTTAATCACACTGACGAAAATGATCATTGCCATACATGTGCCATTTCAACCATGGCTAACCAATCTATCTTCTTTTTAATTATCCTTAATTGCCTCAGACATAATAGTAAGTACATTCAACCCATAACAAAATCAATCCTCACTCATCCCGAGTGGCCTTCACTCACGAGACCATGGTGTCCCAATCCCACAAATCGTCTCATACCCTCCTTGTGTGCATTCATAATCTCGACTGATATACCCCCTCTGGGGTTTATTTCTCTCACTCCTCCAATACTATCCTGCACGCTGAAAAATATCATAGAACACACCGACCATTTTCCCTTTTTCATAGATTACACTACAAAGGCTCGATTCTCGATCATACTGCTGCCCAAAACCCTTAAACACCGCATTCCTAACTTCCGAATTTATTAGGACCACCATTGAGAGTCACCCACTCTGACCGGCCCCGAATACAATCAACTCCAAGACTCTTCTAGCACATGAACACCCCTTTCAATAAAGTACGTGACTGAGTCACTTCCCTAACAGCTCGTTTAGGATTTAAGCATAAATTCTGAATCTTCCAAAACCTAACCCTGGTCCAATAGGACCAACTTTTGCACATATTTATCAAATCCCATGCTCAATTACCACTTTATTCCTTAGCTGTAATAACTTGCCAGTATACCGACAATCCGTAACCCCCGTGAGAAGATAATCCTGCAGCCCAATTGCAGGTGGTGGGACTATCCCACTTAGCCTGAAGCTACTCCTTGCACCACTCTGGAACCCACCAAAATTCTTTCTTCATTACTGACATGACCTTGCTCAACCAACCCGTCAAATTCTTCTAAATGCTCCTGTTAGCACTTCTTGAATACTCAAATTCTCTAGCATCACTCGGCCTCCTACCGAATAGCCACTAGAATCCCTCGCAGAAACTTGCAAACCACACAACCGCTAACCTACTCACAGGAAATAACCCACCTGGGAAAATCACCAACTGACACCTTCCAACAACGCTATATTGCACACTTTCTACAACATCAATACCCCATCCTAAGCCTGTCCTCATTCACCAAATTCACCAGTCCGTCCTCTCCTCATGGACATCTACTAAATGCTCTACAATATCTTCTAATTCACCACTATGATGCCGCTCTCCCACTTTGGTCAAACTCCCCCTCTACATGACTTCTCGACTTCCGCTTCTTACACCTAGCCTCCTAGAGATGGAACAACCGCCTAGCACTTCTCACATATCTTCCTTCATCGTATGCTGCCCAACTGCTGCCTCAATCCAATATCATTCTCTGTAGCTCTTAAACCAGCAGTTCACCACGACTTCAAACTCTCCGACGATCATCCTTCTCGAGCTGCCTTCATTATCAATACTTATCCAGTACTGAACCACCGCACCTCACGCTCTCTGACATCCGCTTCTTTAATAATTCTTCAGAATACTCTGACCCCATGCAACCGAAGAAACCATAGCACCGACAAACTTAACACATTCCATTCGATCAATGACGACGACATAAACAGTCTGAACATGACTCTTTTGAGTTGGTGGAATCACAATTGTCCAACCCAATTGTGAAATTCATCACCAAGAATCTTTCTCCTATTATTTGCTGTGAGTTCTGGAAATCAAGATGTTGCAACAAGTTTGAAGGGACTAGACCCTCAATATTTAGAACCAGTCTAATATCACTAATTTTTATTTTTCCAATAATCAAGAAACATTTTAGCAGAGTTTTTATTGGAGATAGCTGGAGCAGCATATACATAGCATGTGAAGCACACATTCAACTAGTCAAGCTGAACAGTAACAGAAGTTTCTCTAATGGGCAATGTGGATGGGGAGGAATCATTTGAGACCAAGAAGTAAATTTTACCTCTGCCTACTCCATCTATTTAGGAGCAGCCATAAGTAATTATGTAGAAGCTGAAGCACTACTTTTTGGATTGAAATGGTTTGCCGACAGAAGTCTAGAAATGGTCGAAGGAGAATATGATTCACTCCTAATGGTAAAATGTGTCAAAAGGGAGTGGAAACCTCCATGGAATATCAACAAACAAATAAAAGAGATCCAGAAAATGATTGAAAACCACAACTTCAACATCAATCACTGCTTCAGAGAAGCTAGTAAGCCATCTGACAGTTTAGTAACTTTGAGTCACATAATTGAAGAAAACAAGATCTTCAACCTATTCTGTGATCTTGCTATCCATATAAGGGGCCTAGTAAATATGGACGAGAGGAGCTTACCTACTTTCAGAGTTAAGCACACAAAACTATCTAACATCATCTATGATCCTCCTTGAGCTAAAATTGTTTTATGATATCCTTTAGTTGGGATATAGAGTGAATCACAACTCAATGATCAAGTACAAATTTTGGGATGCCAAACTCAATATGTATCTTTTTGCATATGAATGATCAATGGTGACTATTTAACTTTAGAAAAATCCAAAAATAGAAGTGGAGCCTTGTAGTAATGATTAAGTAGTCTCCGTGTCACCTATATGTCACATGTTCGAGTCGGGAAAGCAGTCACTAATGCATGCATTATGGTAGACTGTCTACATCACACCCTTAGGGGTGCTACCCTTTCTCGGACTCTGCGTAAATGCGGGATGATTTATGCACTAGGGTGCTTTTTTTTTTTTAGAAACATAATAAATCTAAATATAAAGAGTATATAAAGTACTCTCCTTGTTTTTGTAATAGTATTTAATTTGTTATGTTTCGAATTTAAATTTGATAATGTATCTTACAAATAGTAGTAGAAAAAAAATGCTAGAATAACTGTTAAAATATTACTGGGTTATTTGCAGCCATACCCTATATTTGTGCCACCTTTTAACCGGTAACCTATTTTTAAAAATTATTGATTTAGTAGCCAGTTGACAAGAAATCCGTAATAATATGACGATTATACCCCTAACAAAAGATATAAAAGATGCATCAGACATAAATCACTTTACGGTTCTCCTCCATCACTCCATCCCTCCTCAGATCTCCTCTCGCAAACTGGAAATTTGAACCAGATTCAAATTCCAAATACAAAATTACAAAATACATTGTAAGTATTGCAATTCATCTTCAGAATTCAAATTAATTTTTGAAACTGATTGATCTTCATGATATATGTTTCTGTAATTATTTTCGTAAATCATTATGCTTTTTAAGATTTAATTCATTCAACACATAGATTTTAATCACACTTGCATGAAGTTGTTTGACGGATGAAACATGAAGTTTTCACTAATAGATATTCAAAAACTTTGAATGAAATATATAGAATAAAGTTGTTTCACGTTGAATTCTAAAGTAAAGCTACTGTAGAAGAAGATTATTCATGTTAAACCTAATTAAATGTGAAAGCTAAAATTCTTGCTTACGGATACTGTTAAATGCAGGACAAAATGCTGAGGTTTTGTAATGCATTCAACAGTTTTGTCATGAGGACAAACGTGTTGAAGTTTTTTGAAAAACATGCTAAATCTTCAGGACAAACATGCTGAAGTTTTTATCCCGTATTTGTAATTTTATAATTAATTTTTGCAGGTGCATGCTGAATTCATTTTAGTATATTTTCTATAACTTCATACTAAACAAGTTGTGTTTTTACATAATTTGCTAAAACTTCACGCAAAAAATGCTGAAGTTTTGTCCTGCATTCAATAGTTTTGTCATGAGCTTTTTCCGAAACTTCAGCAGAAAATGCTGAAATTGTTTAGTTCATTTGTATAAACTTCAGGACAAACGTCCTGAAGATTTTCTCATGCACTATGTAATTTTCTAGTGAATTTTATTTAATGCATGTTGAAGTTAAATTAAGTTCATTTGCTAAAAGTTTATACCAAAACATGCTTAAGTTTTGTCCTGCATTAAATAACTTTTCCATGAGCTTTTGTTTTCGAAAACTCCAGTTTAAAAAAGCTGAATTTTTTTAGTTCATTTGCTAAGACTAAAATATGCTAAAGTTTTGTCCTGCATTCAATAGTTTTTTCATGATCCTTTTTCCGAAACTTCAGCAGAAAATATTGAAGTTGTTTAGTTCATTTATAAAAACTTCAGGACAAACGTGCTGAAGTTTTCCTCCTGCACTATGTAATTTTTTAGGAAATTTTATTTAATGCATGTCGAAGTTAAATATAGTTCATTTGCTAAAAGTTCATACAAAAACGTGTTTATGTTTTGTCCTGCATTAAACAACTTTTTCATGAGCTTCTTTTTTCGAAAATGTAACGACCCTATCCGTTATTTTGTGTTCTAGGACCCCGTGCCCCTAAATGAGACTTCCAGCAGTTGCTTTTACTGATTTATGACTTGCGGGGATGGGTGGTTCGGGATTTGGAGGAGTTTGGAATGGTTTAGGAACACTTAGTTCCTTAAGGTTGGCCTTTAAGGCCAAGTTTGACTTCGGTCAACATTTTTAGTAAACGACACCGAAATCAAGATCCGAACGTTCCGGTAGGTTCGTATGATGATTTCGGACTTAGGCATATGTTCAAAACAGTTTTTGGATGACCCGGGAGCGTTTCAGCGCCAAATAGTGAAATATGATTCTTTAAGTTCAAAATTGAGGTTTGGGACGTATTTTTGTGTTATCGAGGTCCAAACAAAATTTCGAGACCGGAAATAGTTCTATTATGTCATTTATGACTTGATCGAAAAATTTGGTTTCATTCTGAGTAGTATAGGTAGGTTTGGCGTATTGAAAGTGAATTCTAGAACTTGAAGTTCAAAGTTTGATTCAATTTGGTTTTGGGGTTGGATTCGTAGTTTCATTTTTGTTTTTCGCGTTTCAAGAATTTGAGTGAGTTTGTATCATGAATACAAACCTATAAGTACCTCTGGACGGGGTCCTAGGGGGCTCGGGTGCGTTTCGGACCCCTCGGAGCTAAATGCTAAAAACTAGAAATTGCCCAGTCTGGTTTCCTTCTTCGCGTTCGCGAGTGTACGGCCGTATTTGCGAAGAAGGATTTGGGCAGGGGAAGCATATGCTCTACGCGTTCGAGAAGCCTACCCGGCGTTCGTGAAGGGTTGGGCCTCTGACCATCGCGTTCGCGCACTGGTCCTCGCATCGCACAGGTGTAGGTAACTGGCCCATGCCACTTGTTCTTCGTGTCCGCAAGAAGCCCACCGCGTTCGCGTATGTTTAGTCTGTCTGGACTTCGCGCTCGTGGCCCCCTTTACGCATCCGCGTAGAAGGGCCTTCAAGGGCTTGGGCCATTGGCCTTTGCGAACGCGGTGCCCCTGTCGCGTTCGCGTTGAAGGGGGCAGATGGGCAGTGACTTTTAAAATGGGACCTAGCTACTGTAAGGTAAGGAATTCATACCCTAAACTTAGTTTAATACTTGAATTCTTAGGCAGATTAATACATTAATTAGTAGAAATTATGGGTTAGAGTAAAAACATAGGTTTTTTTGAAAATGAGAGAATTACCAAAGAATTAGTTATGAAATCATACAAAAACTACACAATGTTGATCTTTAGGCTATGGTGAGTGTTTCCTTCAAAAGTTTTCGAAGTTCGAGCATGTGGGCCCGGTGGTGTGTTTTGGGGTTTTTCAATTTAGGTTCAAATAATCATTTAGATAGAGGAATTTCATACTTTTAAGTATAGATTTATTTATTTATGCAATATTTGATTAGTTTCGTGTCCTTAGGAGGCGAATTTGGAGTTTCGGGCGCGATCTTGACCCGAGAAGTAGACTTGACGCGAGGTGAGTCTCCTTTCTAACCTTGTAAGAGGGAATTGTCCCCATAGGTGAAAATAAAAAATTGCATGTCTTTATTTGCAGGGGCTACGCACGCACGAAGTGACGAGAGTCCGTGCGTAGCTACTATTATGTTATGTCGGGTAGTTTTAGGATTCACAAGCCTGCTTTATGTGACGTATATGAAATCTTAAACGTGAGGTGAGTCACCTTTCTAACCTTGTAAGAGGGAATTGTCCCCATAGGTGAAAATAAACAATTGCATGTCTTTATTTGCAGGGGCTACGCACGCACGAAGTGACGTGAGTCCGTGCGTAGCTACTATTATGTTATGTCGGGTAGTTTTAGGATTCACAAGCCTGCTTTATGTGACGTATCTCAAATCTTAAATGTAATTTAGGTTGCCTAATATCCTTGAATTATTAAGTGAACATCTAGGAGGTTACATTTCGAAATTCATATTATTGCATCCTTTTCTGTAGGTATATTGTAACGACATGGTTCGTCGTTACGTAAAACCTGCATTATAATTATTGTTATTGACCTCTTATAGATTGGTTATGCTGTATTTGATGTATTAGAGTTGATAGTCTTGGAATCGAATGGTTGTAGAGTGAGTTCAGTCAATTAGCCTTTAAAAATAGCCTTAAAATGGGAAAATTCAACTAAGAGTTGACTTATTGCTAAACAACCTCGGAATGTAGATTTTATGGTTCGAATAACTTCGTTAGGTGATTTGGGACTTAGGAGTATGTTCAGAACAATTTTGTGATGTCCGGTGTAGAATTATGCTTGAATTGGCGAAAGTTAGTTTTTGGTGATTTCCGGTCGGCAGTGCAAAATAGGCTATCAAAGTCGGAATGGAATTCTGACAGATGGAACAAGTTAGTAATGTCATTTTGGATGTGTGTGAAAAATTTCAGTTCAATCGGAGTTGATTTGGATAGTTTCGGCATCATTGGTGGATTTTAGGAATATTAAAGTTCTTAGGCTTGAATCCGATGTAAATTTGGTGTTTTGATGTTAATTTTGGTGTTTTGAGAGTGCAACTAAGTTTGAATTATGTTATAGGATATGTTGGTAAGTTTGGTTGGGGTCTCGAGGGGCTCGGGATTGATTCCGGGTGGCTAACAGGCATTTTTGGACTTAGAACAATTGCTGGTTTTCTAGTGTCAGTGCAGCAAATTTTTACTATCTGCGATCGCGTGAAGAGAGCCGCGATCGCATAGAGAATTTTGAGAGGGGGCAGAATTTACACTCTGCGATTGCATAGGTGTGCCCACGATCGCAGAGGTTGAGCAGGTAAGCCAGTGCGGGCGCGTGAGGAAGAGTGCGATCGCGTAGGGTTGTTATAGGCGCGTGGGGTCATTGGTCAAAAGCACTGTGCGATCGCGTGCCTAGGGCTGCGATCGCGGAGGTCTAAGTGAGTGCACTGTGCGATCTCAGGGGAAAAGCTACAATCGCGGAGAACAATTTACTGGTCAGTTAAATAAAAGCCCTTCCGCGACTTAAACCTTATTTTTCACCATTGTTGTGCGAAAAAGAGCTCTTGGGGGAGATTTTGAAGAGGGAAATCCTTGTTCTTCAGTGAGGTAAGTGTTCTAGTTATTAAAACTCGATTATGGGTGATTATAGAACATAAAACCAGTGTAAATTCATGGAAAAGCAGTAAAAAAATTGGGTTTTAGGGCTTGAGATTATGAAACCTTTAGGGGTTGATTTGAGGGGTCAAACAAACTCCAATTTTGGTGTTCTTTATATGTACGGACTCGTGAGAGGACGAAAAATACTTTTGTATAAAATTTTCTGAGTTTCAGGATGCGGGACCGGGGGTAGGGTTTTGACCGGTTTCGGGTTTTTGAGTTAAATTTTATATCTTTCGATTGAAAATTGTTCCTTAAGCACATATTAATGATAAAAATCTGAACTTGGTAGATTTGGAGCCTTCGGAGGTTGATTCGCGAGGCAAGTGTGTCGTTGAATATTTCCGGGCTAGTTTTGAGGTAAGTAATGTCTTTAAATCTTGTTCTGAGGGTATGAAACCCCAGACTATGCACCCTTTCATGGGTTTTGAAATGAAAAGGTGGAAACTTTGGAAACAACTTTCCTATTTAGGCGACTATTGAGTTGCGGAACCGATTTTAAGCCTTTGCTTAATTAGTATTTCTATATTATGATATGTTTTGGGCTGTAAGCCGTGTTTGGGGCCTAGTGCCGACTTGTTTACCCTTTGAGGGTTGTGTTTACTATATTTTCCTCATTGATATGTTATGATTTTTCACTCAGTCTTTTCTGTGAAATTGTTTTAATACTANTGTGTGTGAATTATGCCATGTTGTGGCTTATTATAGCGCTTGGGCTGTAGGAGCCCCTCTGGAGTCTGTAACACACCCCCAGTGAGCGCCGATACTGATTGAGTGATGCCCGTGGGACTTATGATGAGTGATGGTGAGAATGCCTGATGGGCAGAGTGATTCTGAGGTTGCCTGATGGGCTGATACTGAAAGAAATTGTTACGAGAGATGATTATGGCCCGAAGGGCAGTTTATGAAGATTTTTACTGAGTTTTCAAACTATGATTTACTTCGTTTTCAAACTGGTTTTACTGAGAATTTTATTGAGATATACTGATATTGCACTTGTTTTCAAGGGATTTCTGGAAACTGATTTCGAACTTATTATTTGATGAATACTACATGGTGACTTCGTGTTTTACTGGTTTGTGGAATTGTGTACCTGATTTGTGTGTTTATATTACTCAGACTGTGATTTACTTTCATTACTACTAAGTTGGTGTACTCATAAAGACTCCCTATGCCTTTGTTCACAGATTTAGGTACCGATTTTGAGCAGTAGCTGCCTTGTTCGTTAGCAGCAGTTCACGGGATTTTGAGGTAGCTGTCCAGCGTCCACAGCTTCTCCATTTCCCTTCCCTTTTTAGCTTTAGTATTTGATTTAGAGACATATATTATAGTTTTAGCAGATTTAGATTTATTTATTCTTAGATGCTCATGACTATTGACTCCAGTTCTTGGGAGGTTGGTTAGACAATTATTGGGACATTAATATTAATTTCATTATTTATGCTATGGTTGCATGCTTATTATTAAATTGTGAACTCTCGTAATTGAACAAATGCATAGTAAAGTTATGTTTGGCTAGCCTAGTTCCATGATAGGCGCCATCACGGCCTGTTATGATTTGGGGTCGTGACAAGTTGGTATCAGAACACTAGGTTACATAGGACTCAACGGTCATGAGCAGGTTTAGTAGAGTCTTGCAGATCGGTACGGAGACGTCTGTACTTATCTTCGAGAGGCTGCAGAACTTTTTGGAAACATCTCTATTTTTCTTGAACTCTATCGTGCCATTTATTGATTCGAGAAATCTAAACTTACAATGTTTCATTCTCTCACAGATGATGAGGACACGCAATACTGATCAGGGTGACCAGGCAGCAGCCAGACCCACAAGGGGTCGAGATCGAGGTAGAGGTAGAGGACCAGCCCAGGCAGCAGCCGGGGTAGTACCACAGGATCTCCCTATCGTTCAGGATCAGGTTCCCGCCGATGGTGCTCCAGCGGGACAGCCTCAGGCACCGACAGTGCCTATTGTTATTTCGGGTCTTCAAGAGACCCTGACTCAGATATTGACGGTGTGTTTCAGTTTAGCTCAAGCAGTTGCTATGTCCACTACTACCAATGCAACTCAGACCGGGGGAGGCAATCAGACTCCAGCTGCCCGGACACCTGACCAGGTTGTACGGGGTATTCAAGCAACATGAGCAGCCCCAGTTCAACCGGTTGCTCTAGCTCAGGATTTTATGGTTGCTGCTATGCCCGAGGATGAGCAACGTAGACTGGAGAGGTTCAGTAGACTTAAAGACTCCGACTTTCAGTGGAACAGAGGGTGAAGACGCCCAAGGTTTTCTTGATAAATGCCAGAAAATACTACGTACTGCGGGTATTTTGGAGACCAGTGGGGTCTCATTTGTTACATTTTAGTTTGCGGGTGCTGCTTTTACTTGGTGGGAGTCACTCGAGAGGCGTAGGCCAGTTAGTTCAGCACCTCTCACCTAGCAGCCGTTCTCCATGATCATTTTGGAGAAATATGTTCCTCAGTCCCACAGAGAGGAGCAGTGCAGGTAGTTTGAGCAGCTGCGCCAGGGAGAATTATCAGTCACCCAGTACGAGATGAGGTTTTCTAAGTTAGCCAGACATGCGTCTGAGATTGTCCCTACTGACAGGGAGAGGATTAGGAGGTTTGTAGATGGTCTCTTGTATCAACTTCGGATTTTGATGACCAGAGAGAGGGTGTCTGAAGTCACATTTGAGCAGGTTGTTGATATTGCTCGGGATATTGAGTTGGTTCGTAAGCAGGACCGTGAGGAGAGAGGGGTCAAGAGGCCTCGAGGATCAGGTAATTCCAGTGGTGCCCCTCCCAGAGGGAAATTTCAGCCTTACAGAGGTCGTTCATTTAAACCTCCACAGTAAGTTCGCCCAGCGTACAGTGGTGTATCATCGGGGCAGGGTCCTTGCAATGCTCATCAGGGACGTTCATCTTTTAGTGCCCTTCCAGCTCAGAGCTGCGCCCGAGCATCATCTTATCAGGGTTCTTCTATGAATGGTTCGTCTGGTGGTTATCATGGTGGCAGGGGTTTTCCTCATTTTTCATCTCCAACTCCAGGTAATTGTTATGAGTGTGGAGAGTTCAGATATGAGTGGAGGCAGTGTCCCCATCGTCCTAGTAGTTCATCTCAGCAGAGGCTTCAGCCCTAGTTATTTCACCAACTACCCAGGCCGCTAGGCGTGGTGGTCAGGTAGCTAGAGGCCGTCCTAGAGGGTGAGGTTGAGCAAGTGAAGGCCAGCCACGTATTTATGCACTTCCGGCTAGGCCTGATGCTATGGCTTCCAATGCGGTGATTACATGTACTATTTCAGTTTGTCACAGTGATGCTTTGGCTTTATTTGACCCCGATTCCACGTACTCTTATGTATCATCCTATTTTGCTCATTTCCTGAATATGCCCCGTGAGTCTCTAGTTACTTGTGTTCATGTTTCGACTCCGGTGGGTGATACTATTGTTGTGGACCGTATGTATCGGTCGTGTCTTATATCTTTTGGGGGTCTGGAGACCCGAGTGCACTTAATGTTACTCAGTATGGTAGATTTTGATGTAATTCTGGGCATGGATTGGTTATCCCCATGTCATGTTGTTCTTGATTGTCACGCTAAGATCGTTACCTTAGCTATGCCCGAAGTTCCGAGAGTTGAGTGGAGGGGGTCTTTAGAGCATGTGCCTAGCAGAGTGATTTCTTATTTAAAGGCTCAGCGTATAGTTGAGAAAGGGTGTGAATCTTATCTTGCGTTTGTGAGGGATGAAATTAGTGAGGCCCCATCTGTTGATTATGTCCCTGTAGTCCGTGATTTTCCGGATGTATTCCCTGCAGACCTGCCAGGCATGCCACCTGACAAGGATATTGATTTTGGTATTGACCTGGTGCTAGATACTCATCCTATCTCTATTCCACCTTACAACATGGCACCAGCAGAGTTGAAAGAATTAAAAGAGCAGCTTCAAGAACTCTTAGATAAGGGGTTCATTCGGCCTAGTGTATCGCCTTGGGGTGCGTCTGTGTTGTTTGTGAAAAAGAAGGATGGTTCGATGTGCATGTGTATTGACTATAGACAGTTGAATAAGGTTACAGTGAGGAATCGTTATCCGTTGCCTCGTATTGATGACTTATTTGATCAGATTCAGGGAGCTAAGGTATTCTCCAAGATCTACTTGAGGTCGGGGTATCATCACTTGAAAATTCGGGATTCTGATATTCCGAAGATGACTTTCAGGACCAGATACGGTCATTATAAATTTCTGGTTATGTCATTTGGGCTGATCAATGCCCCAGCAGCGTTCATGCAATTGATGAACAGTGTATTTCAGCCATACCTTGATACTTTCGTTATTGTGTTCATTGATGACATCCTGGTTTATTCCCATAGCCAGGAAGAGCATGTGCAGCACTTGAGAATCGTGTTGCAGAGATTGAGGGAGGATAAGCTTTATGCAAAATTCTCTAAGTGGGAGTTTTGGCTTGGATCAGTGGCTTCTTGGGGCATGTGGTGTATAGTGAAGGTATTCATGTTGATTCGAAAAAGATTGAGGCGGTGCAGAGTTGGCCTAGACCGTCTTCAACTACAGAGATCCAGAGTTTCCTTGGTTTGGCGGGTTACTACCGTCGCTTTGTGGAAGGATTTTCTTTTATTGCTTCGCCTCTGACCAAGTTGACACAGAAGGGTGTTTTATTCCGATGGTCCGATGAATGTGAGGAGAGCTTTCAGAAGCTCAAGTCAGTATTGACCACAACTCTAGTATTAGTGTTGCCTACTGGTTCGGGTTCTTACACGGTTTATTGTGATGCTTCTAGAGTTGGCTTGGGAGCGGTGTTGATGTAGAACGGTAGGGTGACTGCCTACGCGTCGAGACAGTTGAATGTACACGAGAAGAATTACCCAGTGCACAATCTTGAGTTAGATGCCATTGTTCATGCCTTAAAGATTTGGCGGCATTATTTGTATGGGGTACAGTGTGAGATTTTCACTGATCATCGTAGTTTGCAGTATCTACTGAGGCAGAAGGACTTAAATTTGTGACAGAGGAGATGGTTGGAGCTTCTCAAGGACTATGACTTGACTATTTTGTATCATCCAGGGAAGGCCAATGTTGTGGCCGATGCCTTGAGTCGTAGAGCCGAGAGTTTGGGAAGTCTAGCTTATCTTTCAGCAGCAGAGCAACCATTAGCCCTTGATGTTCAGGCTTTAGCGGGTCAGTTAGTGAGATTGGACTTGTCAGATCCTCCATGGGTGGTAGCTAGCATGGCTTCCCGATCTTCTTTATTTGATCAATTAAGGCACGACAGTATGATGACCGACACCGATTAGTTCTTCAAGATAGAGTTCGTCGGGGTAATGCTAGAGATGTGACTATTGGTGATGATAGAGTTATGAGGATGCATGGCCGCGTTTGTGTGCCCAATGTAGAGGGCATTCGAGAGATGATATTAGCAGAGGCTCACAGCTCGCGGTATTCTATCCATCCGAGTGCCGCGAAGATGTATCAG
Organism: Nicotiana undulata; assembly: GCA_005239495.1. NCBI lineage: Eukaryota > Viridiplantae > Streptophyta > Magnoliopsida > Solanales > Solanaceae > Nicotiana > Nicotiana undulata. Next base: position 8,654 of record ML254824.1, on the reverse strand, counting down.
GATCTGAAACAACAGTATTGGTGGAGACGGATGAGGAGAGATATTGTTGAGTATGTAGCACGGTGTCTCAACTACTAGCAGGTCAAGTATGAGCACCAGAGACCAGGTGGTCTGCTTCAGAGGATAGATATTCCGGAGTGGAAGTGGGAGTGAATTACTATGGATTTTGTAGTTGGGCTTCCACGGACGTCGAAGGGTTTTGACGTTATTTGGATCATTGTGGATAGATTTACCAAGTCCGTGCATTTCATTCCTGTCAGTACTACTTATGCTTCAGAGCGGTTAGCTGGTATCTACATTAAAGAGATTATCCGGTTGCATGGAGTTCTGGTTTCTATTATTTCTAACAGAGGTACTCAGTTCACATCTCAGTTTTGGAGAGTCGTACAGAAATGTATGGGTACTGATGTAGAGTTGAGCACTGCATTTCACCCTCAGACCGACGGGCAGTCGGAACGGACTATTCAGATAATGGAGGATATGTTACGGGCTTGTGTGATTGATTTTGGTGGTTCATGGGATCAGTTTCTGGCATTAGCGGAGTTTGCATATAATAACAGATATCCGTCTAGTATTCAGATAGCCCCGTATGAGGCTTTATATGGTAGGAGGTGTAGATCTCCGGTTGGTTGGTTCGAGCCTGGTGAGGCTAAGTTACTGGGCACAAATTTGATTCAGGAGCGACTTCGCACGACGCAGTCTCGGCAGAAGAGTTATGCGGACCGGAAGGTTCGGGATGTGTCATTTATGGAAGGTGATAAGGTACTGCTAAAAGTGTCACCCATGAAAGGTGTTACGAGGTTCAGAAAGAGAGGAAAGCTGAGTCCTCGGTTTATTGGTCCTTTTGAGGTGCTTCAGAAGGTTGGAGATGTGGCTTATAGACTTGCCTTGCCACCCAGCTTGTCGAGTGTTCATCTGGTGTTTCATGTGTCGATGCTCAGAAAATACGTTGGTGATCCGTCTCATGTGTTAGACTTCAACACAGTTCAGCTCGAGGGTGATATGTCATATGAGGTGGAGCCAGTAGCAATTTTGGCTCATGAGGTCAAAAAGCTGAGATCTAAAGAGATTGCATCAGTGAAGGTGCAGTGGAGAGGTCAGCCAGTGGAGGAAGCTACTTGGGAGACCGAGAGGGAGATGCAGAGCAAATATCCGCACTTGTTTGAGACTCCAGGTATGTTTCTAGACTCGTTCGAGGACGAACGTTTGTTTAAGAGGGGGAGAATGTAACGACCCGGTCCGTCGTTACGTAAAACCTGCATTATAATTGTTGTTATTGACATGTTATAGATTGGTTATGCTATATTTGATGTATTAGAGTTGATAGGCTTGGAATCGAATGGTTGTAGTGAGAGTTCAGTCAATTAGCCTTTATAAATAGCCTTCAAATGGGAAAAGTCAACTAAGAGTTGAATGATTGGTAAACAACCTCGGAATGCGGATTTTATGGTTCGAATAGCTTCGTTAGGTGATTTATGACTTAGGAGTATGTTCAGAAAAATTTTGTGATGTCCGGTGTAGAATTAGGCTTGAATTGGCGAAAGTTAGTTTTTGGTGATTTCCGGTCAGCAGTGGAAAATAGGCTATCGGGGTCGGAATGGAATTTAGACAGTTGGAATAGGTTCGTAATGTCCTTTTTGGATGTGTGTGCAAAATTTCAGGTCAATCGGAGTTGATTTGGATAGTTTCGGCATCAATGGTGGATTTTAGGAATATCAAAGTTCTTAGGCTTGAATCCGATGTAAATTTGGTGTTTTGATGTTAATTTTGGTGTTTCGAGAGTGCAACTAAGTTTGAATGATGTTATGGGATATGTTGGTAAGTTTGGTTGGGGTCCCGAGGGGCTCAGGATTGATTCCGGGTGGCTAACGGGTATTTTTGGACTTAGAACAATTGTTAGTTTTCTGGTGTCAGTGCAGCAGATTTTTACTCTTTGCGATCGCGTGAAGAGAGCCGCGATCGTATAGAGAATTTGGAGAGGGGGAAGAATTTACACTCTGCGATCTCATAGGTGTACCCGCGATCGCAGAGGTTGAGCAGGTAAGCCAGTGCGGTCGCGTGAGGAAGAGTGCGATCGCGTAGGGTTGTTATAGGCGCGTGGGGTCATTGGTCAAAAGCATTGTGCGATCGCGTGCCTGGGGCTGCGATCGCGTGCCTGGGGCTGCGATCGCGGAGGTCGAAGTGAGTGCATTGTGCGATCGCATGGGAAAAGCTGCGATCGCGGAGAACAATTAACTGGTCAGTTAAATAAAAGCCCTTCCGCGACTTAAACCTTATTTTTCACCATTGTTGTGCGGAAAAGAGCTCTTGGGGGCGATTTTGAAGAGGGAAATCCTTGTTCTTCATTGAGGTAAGTGTTCTAGTCATTAAAACTCGATTATGGGTGGTTAGAGAACATAAAACCAGTGTAAATTCATGGAAAATCAGTAGAAAAATTGGGTTTTAGGGCTTGAGATTATGAGACCTTTAGGGGTCGATTTGAGGGATCAAACAAACTCTGATTTTGGTGTTCTTCATATGTATGGACTCGTGAGAGGACGAAGAACACTTTTGTATTAAAATTACTGAGTTTTGGGATGCGGGACCGGGGGTTGGGTTTTGACCGGTTTCGGATTTTTGAGTTAAATTTGATATCTTTCGATTGGAAATTGTTCCTTAAGCACATATTGATGATAAAAATCTGAACTTGGTAGATGTGGAGCCTTCAGAGGTTGATTCGCGAGGAAAGCGTGTCGTGGAATAGTTCCGGGCTAGTTTTGAGGTAAGTAATGTCTTTAAATCCTGTCCTGAGGGTATGAAACCCCGGACTATGCACCCTTTCACGGGTTTTGAAATGAAAAGGTGGAAACTTTGGAAACATGTTTCCTATTTAGGTGACTATTGAGTTGAGAAACCGGTTTTAGGCCTTTGCTTAATTAGTATTTATATATTATGATATGTTTTGGGCTGTAAGCCGTGTTTGGGGCCTAGTGCCGACTTGTTTACCCTCTGAGGGTTGTGTTTACTATATTTTCCTCATTGATATGTTATGATTTTTTACTCAGTCTTTTCTGTGAGATTGTTTTGACACTTAGAGTATTTTGATACTACTTCTTGAAAATGAAACACTGATTTTGGGTCGAGAACCCCGTATATTATGGCATGAAGGGAAAATTGAGAGTGTCTGACTGAGTGAGGTTGCTCGCCTATATTGTGAGGATGATATGATATGAGTGAGGTTGCGGGCCTATATTGTGTGTGTGATATACGCCATGTTGTGGCTTATTATAGCGGTTGGGCTGTAGGAGCCCCTCTGGAGTCTGTAACACAACCCCAGTGTGCGCCGGTACCAGTTGAGTGATGCCCGCGGGGCTTATGATGAGTGATGGTGAGAATGCCTGATGGGCAGAGTGATTGTGAGGTTGCCTGATGGGCAGAGTGATTAAGAGGTTGCCTGATGGGCAGAGTGATTGTGAGGTTTCCTGATGGGCTGGTACTGAAAGAAATTGTTACGAGAGATGATTATGGCCCGAGGGGCAGTTTATGAAGATTTTTACTGTGTTTTCAAAGTATGATTTACTTCGTTTTCAAACTGGTTGTACTGAGAATTTTATTGAGATATACTGATATTGCACTTGTTTTCAAGGGATTTATGGAAACTGATTTCGAACTTATTATTTGATGAATATTACATGGTGACTTGGTGTTTTACTGGTTTTTGGAATTGTGTACCTGTTCTGTGTGTTTATATTACTCAGACTGTGATTTATTTTCATTACTACTGAGTTGGCGTACTCATAGAGACTCCATGTGCCTCTGTCCACAGATTCAGGTACCGATTTGGAGCAGTAGCTGCCTTGTTCGTTAGCAGCAGTTCACGGGATTTTGAGGTAGCTGTCTAGCGTCCACAGCTTCTCCATTTTCCTTCCCTATTTAGCTTTAGTATTTGATTTAGAGACATATATTATAGATTTAGCAGATTTAGATTTAGTTATTCTTAGATGCTCATGACTATTGACTCCAGTTCTTGGCAGGTTGGTTAGACAATTATTGGGACGTTAATACTAATTTCATTATTTATGCTATGGTTGCATGCTTATTATTAAATTGTGAACTCTTGTAATTGAACAAATGCGTAGTAAAGTGATGGTTGGCTAGCCTAGTTCCACGATAAGCGCCATCACGACCTGTTAGGATTTGGGGTCGTGATATATATTCTCCACTAAATTCCTGATTTCCTGTTAATTATGTGTATGTATACGGGTACCCGCGTCACATGTATGATTCGCGAGCGGGGTAGCCCTATTATTATGTCAACTGCGTTGCATGTTCGATTCGCGAGCAGAGTAATAGATGCATCTATGGTTTGAGTCGTTCTACCCTTCAGAAGTGCATATTTATTTTTGCGTCGTATCGGCCGCACGTTCACGAAATACGATGTGTTTGTTGGTTGTTTGGGTGTTCTGTGAATATGTATCTTTGAATGTCATGAAAAAGGAAAACTAGGTAATTTATATGCTAGAGAACTTGACACGTAAAGGTAATTGTAAATGTTATTTGATGCTCATGTCTTGATTATTATTCATGACTGTTATATCTGCTTAACCTTACATTTAAACCATATTATTTTGACCCTAGTAAGTATCACGTCGACTTCTTGTCACTACTTTTTCGAGATTAGACGAGATACTCACTGGGTACATATTGTTTATGTACTCATGCTACGTTTCTGTACTTAATTATACAGATTCTGAGGCAGGTGCATCTGGGTATCCGTCCGGAGCACGTCCCTGACTTATACTTGGTTTAGACTTCTCGATGAGCTGCTTTCCCTGACGACCTCCAGCAGCACCTTGGAGTTTTCTTTCTTTTGTTATATCTGTCTATATTTTCCTCAGACAGTAGGGCAGACTTGTATTCTTTTGGATTCTCATTCTACTAGATGCCTGTAAACTTGTGACACTAGCTCCTGGCACACACGTTAGTAGACATTATATTTTGGACTGTAAATATTAATCTATGACTCATATGGTTGATTCTGTTTGAGATTTGCCTAAGTTACTCGCCTTCAATCAATGTCTTTAATTTAATCAAGTAAGTGATAAAAATGTTTTGCTAAATTAAATGAAACTCCTTAGTAAATTGGTCTTGGCTTGCCTAACCACGGTGTTGGGCGCCATCGCGAGCTGAGTAAGGATTTGGGTCATGACAAAAAACTTCAATATAAACAATATGAAGTGTTTTAGTACATTTTCTAAAACTTCAACTTAGACGTTCTTAAGTTTTTCTCATGCAGTATGTAATTTTCTCATGATTTTTTATGAACTTCATACTTAAAATTCTTTTGTTAAGTTTCCTAATACTTGACACTAAACATTCTTATGCAAGATGAGTTCGATTTTCCTTGTTATTAATTTCAATGGGAGGTGAACTTTTGATTTCAAATACTTGAATCATGATACAAAACTTGTTCTGCTTAATAAACAAGTATCATTCAATACTTTCCTAAAAAAATTTGGTGAAGTTAAAGATATTGATTCAATCAAATATCCACTAAAGATATGGTTTGATATCAAACTAAATACAAGCAAAGTGATGCTTGTAACTTCAGATGAAGAACTCAGAACCTGTATACATTTGCTAACAATTGATTAAGCCTACAAGAACTATCGTCGTCAAAAAAATACAACTCATTTCTGGCTGTATAGCTGCTTCAGAATCTGCAACATTCAACCCATCTCTTGCATATAGAATAGATTCAGAATAATTTGTTGATTATCAACATGAGCTAGAACAAGCAATAATGGAAGTGGACAACGAGCAACAACCTTCTAACATTATAGCTGCTTCAAAATATGGAATGCTGCATCAATAACCCGCCGCTACAATAAATTCATACCAGTTTGTTGTAGACCAAGAAGAAGAAGGACAACAAATAATGCAAATAGACAACCGACACACAATCCAACAAATTTTTTTGTTACCTTCTGCAATGATAAGCAATAACGAAGATTAAGAAAACACAAAATTTATACCGATAACATCAGATACAATTGAAGAAATTACTGAAACTTCTACTGCTTCTAAGAAATCAAGAAAAAGAGTGAGGAGAAAGATGATGCCACGACCTAAAATCCATAAGGTCGTGATGGCGCCAAACACCACTGTCAGGCAAGCCAACCACTAATTAAATTTAAAATAAGTTCCTGTCTCAATATTTTTTCTTTAAAAATCATCACCTTTCACTTTAATACATAATAACTAGATGAAATCCATTTAAGCAAAAACAACAGTGTATTTTTCACTTTAATAAAATACATCCCCAAATACATCCCAGAACCGGTGTCACAAGTACATGAGCAATTTCTAAGACTTTTACACAATACTACAAAGCTAGTCTAAAATAAAAGTTGGACAAGGACTTTAGAATAAAATAAATACAATACATAGAGGAAGACACTAGCGGCTGGGGATCGCCTCCGGATGATGCAGCTCGCCTAAGTCTCCAAACCAGCCTCATCGCTATGAAAGTACCTGTGCCACAAAATGCACAACAAGTGTAGCATGAGTACGAAAACAACGTGTACTCAGTAAGTATCTCGTCTAACCTCATAGAGGTAGTGACGAGAGGTCGAATTAGACACTTGCTATAAGTCGATTAAATATAATCAAGTGAGGTGCTAAGCATGAGTATCATAGGCAATTAAATAATGAGCAGAGATAAGAAATACCAACTTATTTCACATTTTACACATCAATTCTTCTTCATTTTAGCTGGCAACTAAAAACTCCGGAGGCCAATAAACAAGTATAATTCACAGGAAATAAGCAGCATTTATCATGCGCAAGAAAATGCCGAGGGTCGAACGCGCGCGGACCAACAATAAGAAACTGTGCACTGTCGAGGGTCGAACAACTCGAACCATAGATGCATCTATCTGCCCCGCTCGTGAATCGATCCTGCGACACGGTTATACATAAATATAAGGTTATCCTGCTCGTGAATCATACATGCGACTCAAGCACCCGTAAACACACAAAATCACATAGTGAGTCCATATTTCATAAGGAAAACAGTTTCTCAAAGGAGTGATAAAATTCTCTTTAGGGGAACATAAAGATAGTATTTAAATTATTTCTGGAAATTCATTTGCCAAGTTTGATAAGGTTTCAGATATCACTGATTCATCCGGAACACAATTCTTCAAGGAAGGATCTCTTCTCAATTTATTTAAGGAAGATAAGTTCTGACTTTTCTAAGTATTCAATTACTAACTCGGTAATATCACCAGGCTAATATCACTGATAAAATCATGAGTACAACAAATAAGGCATGCTAGTGGGTCCTAGACTACCCGGACATGGCATAACAGTAGCTACGCACGGACTCCCGCCACCTCGTGTGTATGTAGCCCCCACAAGTAGCAACACATATTTAATTAGTTCACCTAGGGGGACAATTCCCCCTCACAAAGTTAGAAAGGAGACTTACCTCGCTCCGAAACTTCATAACCGGCTTCCAAGCCCTCCCGGTGGCTCCAATTTGATGCACAACGCCCCAAAACTACCAAATAATGGGCAAAGCAATGAAAATTCACTCTAAATCCAACCCAGCAGCCCCCAGGTGCAATGTGCGATCGCATAGACCAAAATTCCAACCTTCAAATTTCCTTCTTCGCAATCACACAACAATGGTCACGATCGCACTTCACACCAGATGCAAAATAAAAAACAACAACAAATCACTAAAAAATGACCCGGAACCACCCTGAAACACACCCGAGGCCCCCGAGACCTTGTCCAATAACATGACTCAATCCCATAACATCCCACGGGATTTCTCGAGGCTTCAAATCACATTAAACAATTCCGAAATCACGAATCGCACTAAAATTCAACTTTATGAACTTTGAAATTTCAAACTTCCACATCTGATGCCGAAACATATCAAATCACGCCCGATTGACCTCACATTTAGCACACAAGTCATATTGAACATTACGAACCTGCTCCAACTTCCGAAATCGCATTCCGAACCCGATATCAAAATTTCCACTTCCAGTCGGATTTCTCAAAAACCTTCAAATTTCTATCTTTAGCCAAATGACTTCAAATAACCTACGGACATCTGAATTCACTTCCGATCGCGCTCCCAACTCCAGCATCACCATACGAAGCTATTCCCTGACTCGAAATACCAAACATACATAAATATCACTGAAATGCGCTTCAAGCCAAACTTAGCAAATTCCTTCAAAAATGTTGACTTCCACAATATACGCCGAAATGCTCCCGGGTTATCCAAAACCTGATCTGTATATACTCCCAAGTCCGAAACCATCATACGAACTTGCTGGAACCTTCAGATCCTGATTCCGAGCTAGTTTACTCAAAATTCCAGTCTTAGTCGATTCTTCTAACTTAAAGCTTCTAAAATAAAAATTTCCTTTCAATTTAACTCCGAATTTCAACTCCCACCATACGCACAAGTGATAATACTTGAAATGAAGCTGTTTATGACTTCCAACCGTTGAACGATACGCTAGAGCTCAAAACGACCGGTTGGTTCGTTACAGATTAAAGAATCTCCACCATGTAAAATACTTAGGAATGGTGCATTGCCTGAGGAAGTAAGAGTAGGATGAATTTTTGAGAACAAGAAAAACATGAATAAT